>CM017441.1:9094962-9282041 GCA_007726485.1 Eragrostis curvula | reverse complement strand
CTTGCACAACGAGTTCCTCATCTTTTGACTCCGGCTCAACTAGTAAATCAGCGGAAAAAGGAGTGTTTACCACAATGCGATCCAAAAGTTCATGTGCTTCCGCTATGGTCTTATGAGTAAAAGATCCACCAGCGGCCGTGTCAAGATAAAGTGCGGTATCGCTGCTCAATCCCGAATAAAAATGTTGTAATAAAACGGGTTCGGGGAGCAACAATTCAGGTCCGGAGTCTGTTAATGAACAGAACCGAATCCATGATGCACTCAAGGTTTCCTCTTTTTCTTGCCGAAAGTTAATTATTTCCGCTCGTAGAGAAGTGATACGGGATACGGGGAAGAACGCTAGACAAAATTTGTCTCGCAATTCTTTCCAATCACCGTTCACTCTCTTAGCGGTGTAAGTGTACCATTGCTTCGCCCTCTCATTGAGAGAGAAGGGAAACAATTTCCACTTCAACGTTTCTTGTGTCATGCCATGGATCGATCGGCATGAACACAAATGCTCAAACTCTCGCAAGTGTTCATAAGGATTTTCATGTTTAAAACCCGAAAAGGATAAACCTCTTATCATCGAAATAAAATTGGGGGAAAACTCATAGCCCAATGAAGAAATGGGTTGTGATGATGATGGTGGCTCTAAGAGCTCGCCCCGTGGAGTGGAAAAAGATTGGATGGTGGGTTGTGGTTCCATGAAATATTTTTTTTTTTTGAAATTTAAAATTTAAAGAAAGTAAAAACAGAACGGTAAGTAAGATAGATTACGAGGGCAAACCTAATTTGCAGCAGAGATATCAACCGGTCCCCGGCAACGGCGCCAGAAATGCTTGTTGGTATTTCTTACGACACGAATAAAATCCGCAAGCGCACGGAATACCGTTGTAGCACTTCACCCGGGAGTATTCCAAGGTATCGTATTTGTTTTCCCCAAGGAACAGAGTTATCCTGCAACAAGGTTAGTTCTACCCAAGGACAACCAAGACAACTAGCAAATTAGGATCGAGAGGGTGATTATATCTAGTTATCCTAGAGGATAGACGAACTCAAGCTCTACTTGTCTACTTCGGGCGCCGGCTTAGGCCTGGTCTGCCAAGCCACTCCGACCTGTAGCTCTACTATGTACCCGAACGTGGAGGGTTCCTTTGGACGGACAGGGCTGTCACTTCCAGCCGCCTACCTCTACAAACCGTGGAGCACACAGCAAACAAAGGTAACCTCTAGCCTAGACACCACGTCTATGCCGTTGATTACTACTCTAACCTCGGCCCAAAGCTGAATTTAGAAGGCTAGAGCACCCCTTGCGGAGCGATGATCCCGTAAACAAGTATAACAGGAATTACGCCTAGAAAAGTAATATTGCTCGCTAGATAAATAATCACCACGTATAAATCACAAAGAGTGTTTACACGCCAAGGTAAAGAAATAGAACTAAACCTCCACCAAAATGGAAGGAGTATTCCTTTCTCTCCCTTGCCCTCTCTCCTATTCTACTAGTGTACAAAAGGCTCTCAGCCTAAGGATTGGAGTGGAGCTCTATTGGAGAGTCTTGCGTCTTGTGGTGTGTGTTGAGAGGGAGAGGTGCCCCTTTATTTATAGCCTTGGAAGGTCGGCAACTTTGAGGCGGTTCCCGAGGTCGGTGACATTTAATGCAGGGGGAACCGACCTCCAGAAGTCGGTGATGAACCGCCATAAAAAGATGGGCCAGTGGGGCCTCCTTGGCAGGTCGGCCGACCTGGCCAAAGGGGGTCGGCCGACCTGGCCTGGGCCCCTCTGGGCCTGGTCCTCCTCTGGCTGCTTCCTTGGCCTGTGTACTTGCCTAAACCACGTGCATTGCTTGATCTTGAAGCCTGATTCTGTGGTTTTGGGCTTTTGGACTAAGTTCTTCAGTCCGGGGAAAATCCGTCGATTGCAAAGTCCACGTTTAGTGCATGTTTTCCCCTGTTTTTATATGGATTGCACCTGTACTTCATAATTCACCAAGACTAGTGGAATTTGTTAGAAATAAACCCTATGTCTACACTTGGTGATGGTGTTAGGTTCAAAAAGGTGCATAAAGTTGACGGTAAAAATGGGTCGTAAGGACCGTCAACAATAGTGTTCTGCCCAGCCAAACCGGAACTTCCGGTTTTACTGGACAGAACAGACCAAGACCGAAAGAGCTCTGAAATTTGACGGCGTCGACTTGAAGCTTTAATATTTCTCTCCCCCTTTGTCATCCAGCACCAAAAAGGAGTAGAGATACTTGCAAGAATGCTCATTCGTCGTCTTCACCATCTCCATTATTTTCCTCCTCTTCATCTTCATGTCTTGGAGGGGAGAAGGGAGGGGGCTGCTGCTGCGGCTGCTCACCAAAGAAACCAAA
The DNA here is from genome assembly GCA_007726485.1 of Eragrostis curvula. Lineage (NCBI taxonomy): Eukaryota > Viridiplantae > Streptophyta > Magnoliopsida > Poales > Poaceae > Eragrostis > Eragrostis curvula. The sequence continues at coordinate 9,279,685 of CM017441.1, read as the reverse complement.
ACCATACTCATTGAAGCTTTGTTCACCAAAAATCTGAGCACTGAGATTTTGTTGTTGATAGCCACTAATCCTTTCCTCAAAGCTTTCCATAGGTGGACTATCATCATCTCTAATAGGAGAGCAAACAATATCGGGATGATCTTGTTGAACTATTTGCTTTACTGTCTTTGTGAGCTTCCTTCTTTCTTTCCTCTCATTGTGTGCTTTCACATCCGTATCATATTGAGACCGACACATGCCAAGAAGAATATTGAAGAACTTCTTGATTGGAGAGGAAGATCCGCTGCCCCTATGCTTCCTGCTGCTGCTAGGACCTTGGGAAGTTGATGGTTCATGAGTTTGAGCTGCTGCCCCGCTGTCCTCAACTGGCATTTTCAGATTTGTTTTGACCTTTAGATATAAATGCTTCATCTCACACTCAAAAGTGCCACCGGTGATTTTCTCAATCATAAGCATGATGTACGGTGCATAGCCACAACTCTTGAGAGGATTGTTTGCAATAATCTTGATTTCCTCCCATATGAAATCAAACACTGAGAATGGTGTGCCATGAAGAGGAGTCTCAGACATAGCTGCAAAAATGTTCTTGTTGTAGGAAGGAATAGCTGTAGCATCACCCTCTCTAGGAGTGAGAGTCTTCCTAAACAACCGGTTCAAATATCCATAGAAAGGGAGCAAACCCGTAGAGTGACCCTTGCTTCCTTGCATGCTTCTTGGATACATGAAACTCATTCTGTTTGTGCTCAGAATAGGATGTGAGTGAAGGCGGGGACGGTTGGCATCATATCTTCCAAAACCAAGAATTCTAGCAAACTGTGCATAGCTCACTTCAAACCAACGACCCTCTGTCATCCAATGGAATTTACTGACTCTATCATTCTCCTCAACATACAAAGTAGCAAAGAACTGAGCAATGATCTCATTGTTCCAATCCTTCTGAATGCTCATAACATCATAGACCTTTCTAGCTTTGCATGCAGCAATCACTTCATTAATGATTGGGTCATTCTTGCTTGCCAAATACTGCCAATCAATCCACTGGGAGATAGCCACAGGAGTTGTCTTTGCCACAATCACTGACTCATAGAAATCCTGCTAAAAATATGTGTGAAATCTGTAGTCAGAGGCTTCCTTCTGAAGTTGCCAAGGATCAACTGCCCTCATCTCTCTTACAGCTTTAGATTTTCCTTTGTAGCTCACTTTTGCTCTCCAATGAGGATTAGCTGGAATATGAAATTTTGCAGCCCCATAATTAGCATTTCCCGCTGGAACAGGCTCCTCCACATCAAATATTTCTCCCTCTTCATTGGTCTGTGCATGTGCCACCGAAGAAGTGGGATGCATGATCCCGTGATTGGCACAAAATCTTTCAAACTTACTACCCACAAATTGCCTTCCATTGTCGGAGATTAACTTCTTCGGAACTCCGAACCTTGTCATCATTGAGGCGTGCTCGGGCATCAGCCGCTTTAGCACAAGATTCTGCAATGTCGAAGAGCTCAGCGACCATAGTCGGCTCTTTTTCGGCGATCGTTTCCACGGTCTTCACATCTAAGCATCCATCTCGATATGCTCCGATGACCTCCACGTTATGGATCTTCAGGATGGTGTTTCTCATCTGGCAGAAGCGCTTCGTGTAGTCCCGAAGTGACTCGTTCGCCTTCTGTCTAATGTTATTCAACTGGTCCACCGTGCCATGGCGAGTATAGGAGCCATGGAAGTTTCCTTTGAAGATCTTCGTCAGCTCAACCCAAGAATCAAAGGAATAGGGTGGCAAATTCATCAACCATGTCCGCGCAGCACCGGTTAGGACGGTGGGTAGATAGCAGCACTTGACCCTTTCATCACCTCCGGCTGCATCGATCACCGTGGAATAGATGGACAGGAACTCCCCGGGATCGGTGCTACCATCGTACTTCTCCACTATATTCGGCTTGAACTTCTCGGGCCATCGCACTGATCGGAGATAGGAACCAATGGCTTGGTAAGCAGGTGGCCCTGTTTCAGATGCTAGGCGGGGAGTGCATGTGGACTCTGAATGCTGTCTTGGTGCTTGTGAAGGTCGTCCTCCCAAGCGCTGGTGGACGGAGGGAGCCCCACGCTGTCGATTCAAGACATGGCGGGCATCAGATGGCGCCAGGGGTTGACCTTGTCGCCTTCGACGATCAGAAGATGACGCATGCTCAGATGCAGCAGGCCTTTCATTGTTGACTGGTCCGAGCCTTCCCTGGAGATTGGTGACAGGAGCGGCTGGAGCTGCTACATTGTTCACGGGCGGCGTCGTATTGATGCGACCCGCGATCTCGGCGACTTGTTGTACCAATGGGGCCAAGGGAGAACCATCGGGAGCCAGCCAGTTCAGCGACTCCAGTGCTGTCTGAAGCCGAATGGCGTCAAACTCTGGACCAAGGTTGCGCGGCGTGACATCGGACGGAGCTCGAGATTGGGATCTGATAGATCTGATAGTGGGTGCGCTGCTGGAGGATGCCTCCGAAGCCCGCCCGGCCATGTATACTTGGCGAGAGGGATTGATGCCTTCATCTTCAGAATCTCCTCCAACTTCGGGGCAATCTTCACTGTCCCATGATTCATCATCACTGTCCAGGCTCCCGATCCCGAAGCCCGGAAAGTAACGTCCTTCCAGTATTGCCTGGACGACTCGCGCTTCTAGGGCAGAGCCAGAGATCGGATCCGAAGAGGATTCCGCCTCCGGTAGGATTCCCGAAGGAGAGCCCCATACCCCTGTCGCAGCCCCCCGGAACGCATCCGCCGAGTTCATGAACCCGAACGGCATATGCGCTCCTGAAGACGTCGTCTCTTGCTTCTTCGGGGCGGCTCCATCGTTGAGGTTGATCGAAGCCACCAATTCCGCCAGAAGCGCCTCCTGCGCCTCTAGCGGGTTGACTTGCTGGAGATCTCCGTTCCCGTCGGCGACGAAGGTTAAAGATCCGAAGCGGAACTCGGAGCCGACAGGAAACTTCATGTTGTTCGCGGATCCCATCTGATGCTCTTGACGGAATCTCGACGCTGCCCCCCTTCCTGGCGCGCCTCTGTCGTCACCCGATTGAACGGGGTTGTTCGGCAGATATTTGGATCGTGGGAGCAACGTTGTTAGCGAGATCAATCTAAGAACACGCAGAGGATTTATACTGGTTCAGGCCTCCCGAAGGATAAAAACCCTACGTCCAGTGCGATCTTGTATAATGTGGCAACCTTTGCGTTAGGGTTTCGCAGGGTGCCAGATAGATTTCCCCATAGGGGTTACATGAATATTTATAGGCTAGTTACCGCCTACCAGAGTCCTTTCTAAACTACAATGTTCCTTCTCCGAATCTATCAAGGAGATCGTAACCTTCCCGTAAACCATGTCGTGCAAGACAAGTCTTCGGAAAAATCTTAAAATAGGGTTCGGAATATCTGGAAACTAGGGCTACGACAGCTATAAAATAAATAATAAAAACTATGTTTAAACTCCTACTATAATATAAAAATAGTTTAGCAAGTAACTAGCCATGCAAGCACTGGTTGCCATACTATAGTTGTGTTAATTTCATGGGTATGGGCACAATGCTTAGTTTTCTTTGATGAAACAGGAGAGGTGTCCCCCTAGCACAATGCTTAGTTGTATGGGGGGCTTGAACTGATTGTGCATCTAGATGCAGCTGTCAGGTCCTGCAACCAATTCGGATTGGTTGAACAATCTCTTCAAACAAATGGCATCCACTGTCAGGTCCTGCATTGTTATCCATTCTTCTAATATTAACTAGTAGGGGGGAGACACCTCCAGTTTCAAAAAAAGAGAGATCTTGCATTTCACAAACACCGCTTAGTTCCGTAGCAGCTTAAAAAGGGAAAACGACACGCAAATCGCATATTCCAAGACCTTTCGCAACATAGTGATAAAACTAAGGCATATCCAAAGTTTCTGCAGCTTGTGGTTAGTGCATGGCCATGTTCCTGATGACCTATATGTCCACTTTCTGTCGCGTGTTCTTGCTGTACTTGTTTAATGCCACAATTTGTTTCAGTTACTTGTTCAATTGTTTTGCGCTACAGAAAGCTTCCTTCTGCAGCAGATCGATCATGGTCCGGTGAGATATGCGTCGCATCTTGCGAAGACGTAAAGATTCATCATTCATGCATGCCTGAGATTTCTCATCGATGAGTTGCTGTAGTATGCTAATTAGTTCGCTTTTGATGAATGGAGAGCCATACATGAGGCGCCGTAGCTTCTTTCCATATTAAAAAATGTTCAGGGCAAGAGGCTGCACGAGGTGCCCACGATTGCATGCAGGGCATTGAAAGCTATATTAGGCTCTCAAAACAAACATCTCTTAAGGCTTAAGCCAAGAGACATACAAAAGACCTAAGATCTGCCAGCTCGAGCTCGGCTTGAGTAGCCCGACCAAAAGATGCTATGTACATTATCTTATTTGCTAAAATCAATCATCTTATTTGCCAGGACACACAGTTGAAATTGCCCTACAATATTTGAAATGCTATTTATACCATTAGGGGATTATTTGCTTTATCGTATGTATACCCTTTTGACCGTTTTGTATAGTTAGATCTAGCTAGGGGCATGAAACTTTTGCAGGGTGCATCCATGATTCCATGAATGCGTGGGTGCGGAATCCAATATACCGACATGCTATATCCTTGAATTTCTAGACAAATTGAGGAGATAATTCGCTGCATTAGGCACCGTGATTAAAAGTTGCACCATCATTTATGATCTCTTCTATAATAATGTCAAGACGAGTAAGGGACTGTTTGGATCCCCTTGATTTTTAAGAATCCAGATTTTTAAAAGTCGAAATGTATCCAAATGGGTCAGTTTCTTTTCGAGTTTCTAGGATCAGCTTCAAATTTTTAAGAAACCAGGAATCTAGCCTCATCAGCTAATTGCTGTTTTTGCCATGGTAAAAGACTTTGCCCACACATGATCTAAGATAATTACCCGAAGTGCACTGTCCTCCCATGATCCAAGAAACAAGGATGGACTGACAGGCAGGTCATTAATTAGCAAAAACAAAAACTTGTTTAGATTTTAAGAAACCATGATCCAAACAACCCGACCTAGTTTTTATTTAGAAACTAGATTTTAAGAAACTAAGTGATCCAAACAGGCCCTAAATTACCATTATTCAACTCTGTGTGAGTTTCTTCATAGATGATTTAGTTGTTGCTCTTGGGAGTAAATCACATTGTTTAACGCTACTTGAATTTTTCATCGATGATTTAGTCCCTTGATCCCAATTACAACAGCTTTGAGATGTGGATCGACCTTTTTACATGCTGCCATCATATTTCTTTGGCGGCAGTTAATGTTGGAGATCTACTACTTTATGTTCATTTTATGAGCCATGTACATATTATAAGCAACGGAAACTCTAAGTTATTGGTAATATGTTTGTTGTTCATCATCCTCCCAAATGCAGTTCAGTTAGTTAATTTCTGTTTTCCCCTTTTGACATGTTAACAATATATGTTAGCTTACGCAGAAAATCACAACTGGTACTGTTAGTGTGGATAATAACAATAAAAGTAACGGTGACCTTTGCATGAAGACCGTGGAATCGACCAGAGAACACTGATAAGCAAACTAATTCCAATACCTACTTGCCCTTCCCCAACAAAAGGCAAATCTGTACTCTGATTTTGGAAACGTAAAGATATAGGTTAAAAGTGCCCAGCGCTTTAACATATGAATGCCACTTCTTTCCACAAATTTTCATGTTGCTGACTGGACAAAACCGTGGAAAGACTGAAATGTTACGGACTCAGACAGTCAAATAAGAATCAACTTCTGACGAAGGATCACTGGCTACGAATTATCCACACACACACACACACACACACAAGAATCAACTAGAAGATAACCCTGGTCGACAATTAATCCCTTTTCTGACTAGCCCATTTCCAACGACAGGCGTAGAATTGGGTGTTCCATTCCTAGGTGCGTCTTGTTAGTCTAAAAAGGAGGGGCTAATGCGTACCACCGGGTCAAACTTTTCTTCAGTAATCGCATCTGTAATGCTCCTGGTAATTGAAATAGGCAAACATGTGCCTGCCACTAACGCGGGCGGAATGATCCTCTTCTCTTAAACAGAAGGTGCACTGTAACGAACGCGAGAGAATGTAGGATATGAATTCATTTACTTTTGCTGAAGCAGAGTTTATGTATCTGCTCTGCTGACCAGAGTTTTGTGCTATGTTCAACATTGCGCTGCGATGAACCTGGTCGATGGATGCGTCTTTGCACGCAGGTACGTAGGACAAAACAGCGCGTTGTTGTAAAGACTGGAGGCTGAAAGACTAAAAGGCGAGCTAGCACGCATCATGATCATCTAAAGAGTGTAGCTGCAGATGCGCAGCACGTTTGCAGCGTCAGTATACAATCCAGGCACAAAGCGGGGCTAAGGAACCAAACTACCTAGTTAAGCATAGCAGAGGAACATGTCGCCAACACACTTTCTTGTCGAGGGATGTGCTGCTGTTCCAAAGGAAAGGGGTAGTCGGCGCACCTTTGAGCGGTTAAAGGAAGGAGTTGTTCCTCAAGAAGTTGGGACCAAAGAAGAACGCTGAAAGGAGAAGGTAGTTAAGAATTAGTGTTCAAAGTCCTCCAACAGGTCTTATAGCGAAATAAAGATTTTACCCGAACTGCCGATGATAGTCCAGTGCTGGTAGAACAAAATTACCACATTTTGAATGTCCCTACAAAATGTTACTCCCTCCGTTTTTATAAATATGTCACAGTTGTTTTTTTTCATTAGTATTTTCAATAATATATGTGCAAATAGATAAATATAAAAAATAATTTTAAAGTGCTTTCGGTGATAGATCTATTGATACTCATTTCACTTTAGATAACTATTTACATAACTATATATACTTTTGGCCAAAGTTCCAAAAAAAAAAGTCGACGAGTATTAATTTTAACTCGGAGACTATTGGATTTCCAGATGATTATGTGACGAAAATGACTATAGCTTGGCATGTAATAGTGATATTGTGGCCATTTCTATTTCAGAATATAAATATTCCTCGCCCATGGGAATTAGAAGTACCCTCTGCTTTATCAAAGACAACATTTTGAGGAGGCTTTCTAGGCATATTCTATGATTATTCTCATAACAGGCATTCTCTTTCGGTGGGCTACGTTACAGAAATTAAATATATGAAGATTCCCGCGTCAAGTTACCACCACATAACCCCCTGCAAATGATATATCCCTTCCCTTGCCACCCGCTTTCACACACATTTTCAGTCGACGAACTGGGCAGGCATCAGCCATTTCCTTCCTCGGAAGGGCTAACACATATATACGCGGCCAAGCCACGGCAACGGAACGGAAGATGCAGGCATAGGCAACCAGTAAACCGACCCAACACAACCCCTTCGCCGAAGCCTCTAAGCGCAGCTCACAATAAGGCGTTCACCGAAGTAAAGAAAAGAATTATTGCCCAATTAGCTTAACCCCAGCCCCTCACCTACCTCCAACCTAGCTAGCTTCCGGAATCCTTCCTCAACATTTCTCCTGAGTCCTGCCTGCCTGCCTATAAATACGTTGCACCCTCCTACCATCCTCCCTCCCCCTTCCCTCCTCAGCTCACTTTGATCACACGTACTTGCACCGATCGGAGCAATGGCAGCTGCATTGCTCAGATCATCATCAAGACTTGTGATCGCTGCCCTCCTCTGCATCCTTCTTTCTTCAGGTACTGTATCTTCTGCTGCATCCTAAGACTCTTCATTACGAGACGAAACTGTTATCGTGAACCAAACAGCATTGCTTGCCCATAGTACAGTTTACTATAAGTACATATCTTACATTTTGTAACTGAGATGATTGGAATGCGCGCAGCAGTCGGCGTGCTACGCGGCGCAACGGCGCTGGGCATCAACTACGGTCAGGTGGGGAATAACCTGCCCTCTCCGCCGCAGGTGGTGCAGCTGCTGTCGTCGCTGCGGATCGGCAAGGTGCGCATCTACGACGTGAACCCGCAGGTGATGTCGGCGTTCGCCAACACGGGCATCGAGCTGGTGGTGACTGTGCCCGACGACCTGGTGCCGTCCATGGCGGCGAGCTCGGGGCAGGCGCTGCAGTGGGTGACGGCCAGCGTGCGGCCCTACTTCCCGGCGACGCGGGTGACGGGCATCGCCGTGGGGAACGAGGTGTTCACGGGCGACGACGCGCAGCTCAAGGCCAGCCTGGTGCCCGCCATGCGCAACCTGCACGCCGCGCTGGCGCAGCTGGGCATGGACCCCTACGTGCGCGTGTCCACGGCCAACTCCCTCGCCGTGCTCGCCTCGTCCTACCCGCCGTCGCAGGGCGTGTTCACCCAGGACGCCGCGGGCTACATGGCGCAGCTGCTGCGCTTCCTCGCCGAGACCAACGCGCCGTTTTGGATTAACGCGTATCCCTACTTCGCTTACAAGGACGACCCGACAAGGTGAGAGCTCGCGCCACTTGCATTGCTTTCTTGATTTCCCTTTCATATTTCTTTTCTTTTCCTGTTGCCTTCTGGATAGGTTTTACTTTCAATTCGATGCGAATTGTGGTTTCACTTCTGTTTTGCGTAGAGGAAGCACTTTGTTAGTTTGCGTAGAGGAAGCACTAACCTCGGCCAGAGTATGGCACTTGTAAAAACTTTTTCTCCTTAATGAAATGACACGCAGCTCTCCTACGCGTTCGAGAAAAAAAAAGTTTATTTTAATTTTTTGCACGAAATCGCCCAGAGCATTCCGCAACAAGTCGACGACAGCGACTGCTGCTGCTATGCGTAATTACATCACTTTCTTACCTATCTCTGTTAAACAAGCTGCAATCAGCTGCCGTAACTACATCACTTTCTTACGAGCCGGATATGTCGAACCTGTCACTTTACACGTCTCTGCTATCTAGCTAGGTCAACTATTTATACTTTCCGAGGATCAAACATGACAAACTGTTACTATCTCCATTTTACTCTGATAATTAATGCATTTAGTAAGCTTACGGTAGTAGTAGTAGTAGTATTACGTGTACTCTGTGTGATGCTGACATGTCACGCGCTGTGGTGCCACGTTTGCACATGCAGGGTGTCCCTGGACTACGCGCTGTCGAACCCGGCCCACGTCGGCGCGGTGGACCCCTACACCCGTCTGCAGTACACGAGCATGCTGTACGCGCAGGTGGACGCGGTGACCTTCGCGGCGGCGCGGCTGGGCTACGGCAACGTCCCCGTGCACGTCTCCGAGACCGGGTGGCCGTCCAAGGGCGACCCCAACGAGTCCGGCGCCACCCTCGAGAACGCCCGCGCCTACAACCGCAACCTGCTGCTCCGCCAGTTCGCCGGCGAGGGCACGCCGCTGCGGCCCAAGCTCCGGCTCGAGGTCTACCTCTTCGCGCTCTTCAACGAGAACATGAAGCCCGGACCGGCGTCGGAGAGGAACTACGGCCTGTACCAGCCCGACGGATCCATGGTTTACAACGTCGGCCTCGTCCAGCAGGCAACGTCCGCGGCGTCGCTCTCCCTCGCCACGTCGCCGGCAAGCCGGACGGTGAGTTCATCCTTTTTCATGCAGATTTATTTATTGTTCTGTTCTCTTGTGCAAAATGCCATCACTGTGTACAGCCTAGTACTAACAATCTTTGGATTTAGGCGGATTTAGAATAACCAAAATAAATAGCCAAAAACTAATTGTTGTAGGGGTCGTTGTTTGCATGAAAGTTGTGTCAGAAATTCGATAGTACGATAGAACAGTATCGCTTCCTTTTCAGCCGGATCGCTCAGAGTGACGTTTACTTTTAAAGATTTGCATTCCCCACCGATAAACATCACCATATGGAGAGTCGGAGACCACTTAATTAGGTGCAATATACATGTGGAGCACTGTTGGACCAAGCTGGACTGCTCTGCAAACATGTGCTATCAGAGTCCCCATCCAAGTGGTCCGTGACAATGCACAAGCTAGGCATCCATATCACTTGCGCAAGTCGACCACAAGACGAAACCTTGCGAGAAAGAGTGTCCTGGAAAACAAGCACGCACGCAGCCTACTAGTGTCTTAGGCCGCGGTTTTTTCATTGACCTATCTGTCCGTCATACTTATTCCTTCCCTTGTTTTCACTTAAAGTGCATGACACACCTGCAAAGGATCGATCATCATGCCGATCGCTTCAGTCACAAAAGTGGCATAAAAGATGCATGGCTTATAAGATACCATATCCATTGACACAGCGGAAACAGACTTTACACATGATCGAGTTCACACTGCCTTCTTCAAAGAAATGTGGCCTACCTTGCACGGGTCAAATTTGTAAGGCCGTGCGCACTTAAAAATACGATGATCGACGATTCTAAATATTCCTTGTGCATTTATGCACACAAGAATCATTCCATAGTGTACACTTTTCTCGTCATTTAGTATCTTGAGGGGCAAACTTTCATGATTGAACAATCGGCGTTAGGTGTGTAAGGTATTCTTCTAGCGGACGTGTCACACCCGGTTTTACGGACAAAACCGAATGCTCATCTATATGTGTGCCCAGGATCAAGTTTCACACATATAGGACAAAGTAAAGTAAAACAGATAACCAATGTCATAATTACATCGTACATTATTACAACAAATGTCTCAAATGACTAAATAAATACAAACGCTAGCGGACGGCTCCATAACGCTACAGGCAGTCGACCGGGGGCTCCACAAGCTTAGTCTTCATCGTCATCTCCATGTCGCCAATCTTCACTCTCTGAGCAGCATATCATGATTGTAGAGGAAATAGCAAGCGTGAGTACATGTCGTACTCCGCAAGTGTAGGAAAAGATGACATGCAAGCTTAAATGAAAGAAAGGCTAACAACATGGTTTATAGCAGAAAGCAACTACCACTAAGACACTTATTAAAGCACCTATTTACTATATGTGTTAACCCTCCCAAAAGAACCAACCAGCCAACTAGGTTCTATCTGAACCAAAACCAAACATGGCTTCTACCTGGAAACCATGCAAACCAACCACCAACCAACCATTCCCAACCAAAGGCCACTAATCATGTGAGGATCCAGGATGCTCTTGACCGTGAGCACGGCTGTCATGACAGTTTTACACTCTGCAGAGGTTGTACCACTTTACCCACAAGTCGTGATTTCGTCCTCTGTTGCCAGATGGACTAAAGTCTCCTTTATGCCGATGCCGGCCAAGCACATGCACACTTCCTTAGGTGTGCGGCCAGGAGATCACTACGAGGCTTTTACAAAGGGTCTCCCAGCATGTACTCGCCCACTAAGGTTCCACCGATGGGGGACTACCTTTAAGTAACCTGTCCACCCAAGAGCCCCCTCTTGTGCCATGCGGGTCATAAGACTACCTTTAAGTACCCTGTCCGTCCCCGCGCCTCCAACATGCTCATACAAAACTGGGAGAACTCCTAATTAATCAGCCAAGCTGTTCCATAGCAGCCTTGTGATGGCACTATAAATCCTGGGTTGTCGCTCCACGAACCGGTCCTTAGCTAGCTCGAGCAAGACTAACACAAACCAAAGTCTCGTGCATACTGCACCATCATCAAACATCCCACTTGCTCAAGCTACAGCACACCTATGTTCCATTTTGCTAAAAAGGTTACACCATCCCCATGATTAACGTGCAAGTGAACCATTAGTCAAGATTATTAGAAAAATTAAATTAACCCAACCAGATCAGCAAGCTAAGCATGACCTACCCGATCAAACCACTATCATCTACCACACCCAGGCGACAAGGAATGATAAGGAACAGGATAATGACACATAGGATTCAAATTAAACGCAATGCATAACTAAACTAGAGGGAGAAAGCAATTAGGATCAAAATGCGTCAAGGACACTTGCCTCAATTTGGTTGCTGCTGCTCAGAGCCTTCAAGTTCTTCATCTTCATCTTGGCGGTTCTTGAACGCGCGTTCTCTATTTACCGATAACATGCAAATCACACATAGCACAAACAACTCAGAACAGTACACCAAACAGTATATTTAGACTACAAAACAGTACTAACAGAAAGTACTCGTCACTACGATCGTTTGGACGCAAGAATCGCTGAAAACAAAGCTACGGGTAAAGAGATATGACATTTTCAAGTTTTCAGGACTAAACAGGAAAAACAGACACGACTAAACAGGATAAACATGAACGTTCCCGCTGATTGGCAGCATGATAAAAGATAAGGTTTGAACAGAAACATTCAGGACGCTCTGGAACACGTTGTGCCAAGACGGTTTGAACAGGAACACAAAGGAGTAGGAGATCGACCTGTTAGAACAAGGCGTGGTCCTGCAGCGGTGATATCTGTTTGGATCGCGTTCCAGGTGGCTTCGAGGCAGATCAAGAGAATCACTTCTGTGAGGACGAAGACAATTCGATGGAACACGCGTTTGAATGGTTTACAAACAAAATAAAGGCAGGGAATTGATGGGAACATCGAATTGAATTACCATCAGGCGCTGGGCGCATCCAGAACTGCAGAACAGTGATCACGGTGAAGCAGATCCTGATCGTGTCGGGGCAGATCTCGCCGAGATCTTCAGGTATGTTGTAGAGGACAACAAGGCGCACCTCCTGGTAAATTTTGGCGACATTTCATTGGGGGAATCTCCGGGAACGCAGATGCCAACAGAGGGCGGCGTGGCTGTGCGCGAGGATGGGGAGCGACGGCGGCAGCCTGGAGGCGTTGTTTGTGTTTGAGGGCAATGGGGAGGATGTGGGGAGGCCTGGTTTTATAGGAGAGATGTGCTGGCTGCTTAGGAAAGAGGTAGGGAAAGAAAGGAAGGTAATAAAGGCATTGATTGGCGGTATTTAATTCCTTGTCTCCTTCCATTTCAGCACATATGGCAGGTTGGATGCATGCAGCGATTAGGATTAGGATTTAGAGCAGCAAGGTAACGGCAGCGGCACATACGGCACGACAAATGGTGGCATTGGACACCGGCTCGAACAAGAGCAGAAGAAGGCATTTTGTACAGGAAAAGAGATAAAGAACATGAAGCGAAGAGAAGGATTGGTTCAAGAAAAAAAAGAAATTGGCACAAGGCCTCGCTGCGGATTATATTTCTCCTTTCTATTCTCTGGATCAAAAGAAAACAAAACCTATTCGGAATTTTAAATACTTTTCCAAACAAAGAAAATCCTACATGCATCTAACCAGCATGAATGCAACAAACATTTATAATATAACCTAAATTCATTATTTAATTTAGAAAATAATTCTTTTGCCTAAATAACAAGGTTAACAACCTAAATAAATCTAAGAAAATTTTAATCTATTTCAAAATCCTTAAAATTTAGTGAAATTATAGTCACATTCCAAAATTAGAAATTTTGGGGTGTGACAAACTACCCCACTTAACCAGAATCTCGTCCCGAGATTCAGGGAGAGGCTAGAAAGAAAACCTAATTGGATGGGCAACTCTTCTTCTCATTCTTCGACTCGATAACTTTTCCCTTGATCGTGCATATTCAGTTTACTCCAACTCCAAGGGTAAGGTTAGAAGTCAGCTCTACCCCACTTAGGTTAGCACTTGGAATCTTGCGTCAACCTTTCGTTAGCATCTGCTTCGGTGTGTTGTTGGCGCCATTGGAAAGCATTACTTTGCATCACTTTTTTTCAAACTAGAACAATGGCAAAGGAAAAAGGAACGACCAACAAGGGCCAACTATTGAAGAAGGAAAGAAAAGGGAACCCAACAAAACTAATTCTAACTATGTTTATATTAGCAAGGATGTCATTGTAAAGGCGAGCGCTTCACAACACATCACCACTCAAACAAAGATCCAAATCAATACAAAGCACACGACACTCAAACAACAACGCTCTATAACGAAGTTAATAAGATAGGGGCAGGCTCCTAGGGATAATAATGATGCTCTACCAGATATGAAAGGACACAAATCACTTTATAGAATAGACAAAGAATAGGCAAGTTGAGAAGAGAATAAAAGATCAAGAGAGAATACAAATCGGATTTTTCAAAATAGTTTTGAAAATAAGAATTTGGGACAACCATTCTATCTAAGCTTGCGTCCTACGGTCGACACGGCTCTGATACCACTCTGTCACACCCGGTTTTACGGACAAAACCGAATGCTCATCTATATGTGTGCCCAGGATCAAGTTTCACACATATAGGACAAAGTAAAGTAAAACAGATAACCAATGTCATAATTACATCGTACATTATTACAACAAATGTCTCAAATGACTAAATAAATACAAACGCTAGCGGACGGCTCCATAACGCTACAGGCAGTCGACCGGGGGCTCCACAAGCTTAGTCTTCATCGTCATCTCCATGTCGCCAATCTTCACTCTCTGAGCAGCATATCATGATTGTAGAGGAAATAGCAAGCGTGAGTACATGTCGTACTCCGCAAGTGTAGGAAAAGATGACATGCAAGCTTAAATGAAAGAAAGGCTAACAACATGGTTTATAGCAGAAAGCAACTACCACTAAGACACTTATTAAAGCACCTATTTACTATATGTGTTAACCCTCCCAAAAGAACCAACCAGCCAACTAGGTTCTATCTGAACCAAAACCAAACATGGCTTCTACCTGGAAACCATGCAAACCAACCACCAACCAACCATTCCCAACCAAAGGCCACTAATCATGTGAGGATCCAGGATGCTCTTGACCGTGAGCACGGCTGTCATGACAGTTTTACACTCTGCAGAGGTTGTACCACTTTACCCACAAGTCGTGATTTCGTCCTCTGTTGCCAGATGGACTAAAGTCTCCTTTATGCCGATGCCGGCCAAGCACATGCACACTTCCTTAGGTGTGCGGCCAGGAGATCACTACGAGGCTTTTACAAAGGGTCTCCCAGCATGTACTCGCCCACTAAGGTTCCACCGATGGGGGACTACCTTTAAGTAACCTGTCCACCCAAGAGCCCCCTCTTGTGCCATGCGGGTCATAAGACTACCTTTAAGTACCCTGTCCGTCCCCGCGCCTCCAACATGCTCATACAAAACTGGGAGAACTCCTAATTAATCAGCCAAGCTGTTCCATAGCAGCCTTGTGATGGCACTATAAATCCTGGGTTGTCGCTCCACGAACCGGTCCTTAGCTAGCTCGAGCAAGACTAACACAAACCAAAGTCTCGTGCATACTGCACCATCATCAAACATCCCACTTGCTCAAGCTACAGCACACCTATGTTCCATTTTGCTAAAAAGGTTACACCATCCCCATGATTAACGTGCAAGTGAACCATTAGTCAAGATTATTAGAAAAATTAAATTAACCCAACCAGATCAGCAAGCTAAGCATGACCTACCCGATCAAACCACTATCATCTACCACACCCAGGCGACAAGGAATGATAAGGAACAGGATAATGACACATAGGATTCAAATTAAACGCAATGCATAACTAAACTAGAGGGAGAAAGCAATTAGGATCAAAATGCGTCAAGGACACTTGCCTCAATTTGGTTGCTGCTGCTCAGAGCCTTCAAGTTCTTCATCTTCATCTTGGCGGTTCTTGAACGCGCGTTCTCTATTTACCGATAACATGCAAATCACACATAGCACAAACAACTCAGAACAGTACACCAAACAGTATATTTAGACTACAAAACAGTACTAACAGAAAGTACTCGTCACTACGATCGTTTGGACGCAAGAATCGCTGAAAACAAAGCTACGGGTAAAGAGATATGACATTTTCAAGTTTTCAGGACTAAACAGGAAAAACAGACACGACTAAACAGGATAAACATGAACGTTCCCGCTGATTGGCAGCATGATAAAAGATAAGGTTTGAACAGAAACATTCAGGACGCTCTGGAACACGTTGTGCCAAGACGGTTTGAACAGGAACACAAAGGAGTAGGAGATCGACCTGTTAGAACAAGGCGTGGTCCTGCAGCGGTGATATCTGTTTGGATCGCGTTCCAGGTGGCTTCGAGGCAGATCAAGAGAATCACTTCTGTGAGGACGAAGACAATTCGATGGAACACGCGTTTGAATGGTTTACAAACAAAATAAAGGCAGGGAATTGATGGGAACATCGAATTGAATTACCATCAGGCGCTGGGCGCATCCAGAACTGCAGAACAGTGATCACGGTGAAGCAGATCCTGATCGTGTCGGGGCAGATCTCGCCGAGATCTTCAGGTATGTTGTAGAGGACAACAAGGCGCACCTCCTGGTAAATTTTGGCGACATTTCATTGGGGGAATCTCCGGGAACGCAGATGCCAACAGAGGGCGGCGTGGCTGTGCGCGAGGATGGGGAGCGACGGCGGCAGCCTGGAGGCGTTGTTTGTGTTTGAGGGCAATGGGGAGGATGTGGGGAGGCCTGGTTTTATAGGAGAGATGTGCTGGCTGCTTAGGAAAGAGGTAGGGAAAGAAAGGAAGGTAATAAAGGCATTGATTGGCGGTATTTAATTCCTTGTCTCCTTCCATTTCAGCACATATGGCAGGTTGGATGCATGCAGCGATTAGGATTAGGATTTAGAGCAGCAAGGTAACGGCAGCGGCACATACGGCACGACAAATGGTGGCATTGGACACCGGCTCGAACAAGAGCAGAAGAAGGCATTTTGTACAGGAAAAGAGATAAAGAACATGAAGCGAAGAGAAGGATTGGTTCAAGAAAAAAAAGAAATTGGCACAAGGCCTCGCTGCGGATTATATTTCTCCTTTCTATTCTCTGGATCAAAAGAAAACAAAACCTATTCGGAATTTTAAATACTTTTCCAAACAAAGAAAATCCTACATGCATCTAACCAGCATGAATGCAACAAACATTTATAATATAACCTAAATTCATTATTTAATTTAGAAAATAATTCTTTTGCCTAAATAACAAGGTTAACAACCTAAATAAATCTAAGAAAATTTTAATCTATTTCAAAATCCTTAAAATTTAGTGAAATTATAGTCACATTCCAAAATTAGAAATTTTGGGGTGTGACAGGACGACATGTTATGGTGGGGCGAAATGATGGTTGATAGATGTATATAGGAAATCACCAAGAGTGTTGACAATTATTCTTTCGTGAATAGGTCGGGTCCATTTATTCTTATTGACCAGTTTGGCTAACTAGAGTTGATAATGGTGTAATGTAATCTCAGTAAAGAAAACAACATAAGAATTTTCAGTATTTCAGAAAAAGATGTAGGACATATTCTGTATTTTAGAGGATCAAATATATTCTCGTTCATGCCAGTAACTAACTACAGGTGACGTATAGTAGTGCAGCTTTTTTTTTTCCCAGCAAGCTGCTCTGTTTCTATGAACCAGCAACATCTGACGATGTTATCATTTGTGACGCAGGACGTGAGGAAGGACTTTGGCGGCCTATGTCTCTTCACATCTTTCACCTTCCTGCTTATCACCCAAGCTTTCCGCTTGTGATAGCAAAAGTTCCCAATAGCGGCCATCTGCAAGGTCAGCAAAACTGCCTGGCTTTTGTGGACCAAAAGCTTCCAAGACCGAAGGGGAGATGCACCATCCCACGGTATGGACATCTTCTCTACGATCCTACATGACACAACCCAACCCAACCTTCCTTTGCAACTTTATATCACCAATCTCCAGCCATCCATGGAGGGAAAAGGCACTTTTCTATACTTTCTCACATGGGGCACAACAGCACCACCCTAACAACACACATAAAAAAAAAAAAGATAAAGAAACAAGGCTCCTTAGTAAGATCACACCATAGGACAGTCTAAAACACATGGTTGCAAACTTACGAGGGTCTGAATGTTCCTTTGTCTTGCCATTGCAGGAGGCAAAAGAAAAGGCAGCTGCTGTAGCCCGGAGGAAAAGGCTGCCAGAAACGATGTGGAAGTCACTATCCTGTGCACACGGCAACAGCGTGTAAATACATTTTTGTGACGCGCAGGGATCGGCGACTTTATTCCTTGATTTCTTACAGAGGAGAAAAACAAATGGATTCTGAGATTACTTGTATGCCAAGAGGCGATGGACGAAACCAGTGGATGGGGGGATAGCTTTATTCTCTTTGCCTTGCCGAACCGCGGTATGGGCTTTACCAGTTTCCTAATGCAAATGTACATATCATTGATTCATTTATTTAGTAATAGCTCCATGCGTTGTTGAAAATGAGGGGTCACCAGCCGGTGATGTAGGTAACTGGAAAGATGAGCGCATGTATTGTGTATCTCATTGTATAATTTATTAATTTATTCGGAACTGTGGGACTATACTGTCATTGTCCATTCTCTACTCTACTGATAAAACTAGGCGTTCAGCTCCAGTAAACCTCTTGTCGTACCCTATTTCTGGAGCACTAGTTCTTACCGTATCAGTCCCTGGATCAGTAGCTGATACGACACTTTCACAGAATGGCATCTCAGAGTCATACCATTGATAATATTACCAAGTCTCATCACAAGCCTTTATATTACAAAAGGTCTTTTTACAATGGTCAAAGGCCTTATTACAACACGACACAAACACCACACTTGAGTGTCACCGAGGACAGTGACGCAACACTATGACTACTGCAACGGAAGACTGAAGCGGGGTCCACACTACAGGAAGACTTGCGCGCGAACGGAACCCTACTTATCATCGCCATCACCTTGGAAGTCGTACTCTGGTTCTTCTTCTGAATGATTGAAGCAAGAGTGAGTACATAAGGTACTCAGCAAGCCCCAACACGAGGGGTAATATATGCAAGGGTATTTACAAAGGCAAGGCTAAGGTTTTTGTCGCGTCGGCGAAAAGCCAACTTTATGCAAGGTTGTTTTGAAAATAAAACTTTTCGCAAATTCTACTCAAATATCTGTAAAGATTAGTGGGGTTGGGCGGCCCTGGGGGAGATGCATTCATCCCGCCAGTGCCTCAAGTTTTATCGCTGGCCGACAACCAGCACACGGCTCCAAACCGGCGTTTTCCAAAAACACACCAAGGATTACTCACGCATGAAAGACTAATCATAGTGTGGCCAATGCTTTCGCGTTGTCCAATACCGTGGAACACGGCTATCCGGATAGATTCATAACCTCGGCCGAGGGTGCACAACTTTACCCACAAGGTGGTCCAGTCCGCCCTATCGTCATAGTTTGGACTGTCCCACTAAAGGTTCCGTACCTACTTGGTACCACCACGACATCCCCCACGGACATCACCAGGTGCTTCATAATTCAATAAGATGGCCAGATTCATAAATACCAGATCTCGAACACCCACCAACGAACGAGTCTTCTCCTGGGATTCCGTTGCAATCTCCTGCCTCCGGGGGGTACCGGGTGAGTACTAATAGGGTGTGGTTCCAATCCCATGCCCATTCATGGCTTGTGGATGCGCGTAAGGTGCTAGGCAAAGGCGGCACAAGAACCGGTCCTTATACGACCGAACCAGGCATCTTCAATAGCCAATCCTCACGAGGAAAGGCGTCCCAGAGATAGCCTCCCCACTGAGGACTACCTCGCCTGATCCCGCCAAAACATTCCCCACTATGGGTTGCACTTATTATCAAACCACCCACTTTTCATATTTACACACACCACCAAGACACACACATTTTACACGAAAATCATGTGAGCAAGATTAATTAAACACATGGCGAAAGTCCTAAGCGGCAAAGCAAGCCAACATATCATTAAGTAATTTAATGATGTTGGGTCCTAGGGTTAACGAGGAATCAGGATAATCAAGATCAAGGTATGGCAATCAAATAATACTTAGGACATTCTAGCATTTAAATCACCTTTAAATACTATGCATGTTTATTTAAAAACAGGCTCTAGATAGGCTTATTTTGCATTCATGGGATCAACATGATCAAAGGGAGTTAGGACTTGCCTTCGTCAAGCTCTTCTTCTTCTAAGTCCTCGTAATCCGGATCCTCGGGCTCTTCTTCAAAAGCTTGATTGTCTAACGATAAAAGGAAAATAAACTACCGCTTAACAAACAATTAAACAATCATTAAATAAAATAAAATAAAATCCAAGTAAACAACCAGTAGAGATGGCTTTGGTGAGGATGAATAGACAAGGATTTTAGAAGAATTTAGGCGCAAGAATCTCTGGATTTGGAGCTAAGATGAAATAGTTATGAATTTTTGAATGTAAGAGAAAAGATATTGATTAGGATTTGATTAACTTAATTAAGTATAATCAACATCCTAATTTTCCAGAGGTGTTCAAAGGGTGCAAAGTGGTTAGAAAAGGATGTAGTATTTTTGGGAATTTATTGGGATTTTTCTGCTATTGGAAAAGTGCTCGAATTTGATTTCTGTGTACAATCTCGGGTGTACTTAGCATTTTGTGCTGCGTGTGAGAGGCTGACATGCGGGTCCAGAGGGGCCGGATCACTGTGTTCTACTGTTGGGTGGACTGGGTCTACAGGGGCCGTGAACCGGGACGCGTGTGCGGGTGGTCCACGGTGCGCCGGGCGCACCGCGTGGCGCGACGACCCGGTCGCTGCGGGCCTGGGGTGCCGACGTGGCAGCCACGTCGAATGACCGCGCGACTCGGTCAGAACGCGGCGGCGCGGGCGCGCGCGGTGGCGCGGCGCCGGAAAGCTCGCCAGCGGGAGCTGTGGTGGTCGGAACGGGGAGCGGAGGGCACCTACAGACTCTACGCGCGACGGCGTACTTGGGAGCGCTTGGTGTTGACGTGGACAAGGGCTAGGGCGGCGCTGCGAGCTCGCCGGAGTGCGGCGGCGCTCGGCGCGCGAGGTGAAAACGGCGCGCGCGTGCGCAGGGGTTGATTCAAGTGCGTGCAGATGTGCAACGTGAGCGCGCGGAAGCTGCGCGTGGTCTCGGCGAGGCCGGGAAGAGCTCCATGGCGGCCGGAGATGGAGAGGGAGGCGGCGGAGCGGCGGTGCTCGACGCGGGCTAGCCTCGGGTGCGCGAGGAGGAAGGAGAGAGGGCGCAGAGGGAGGAGAAGGGAGCGGAGGTGCTCACCTCGGGCTCAGTGGGAGTGGGGAGCGACGGAGGGGCGGCGCGGGAGCTCACCGGAGCGTGGCCGGATTTGGGGAAGAGAGCGAGAGGGCTCGGGTTTGCGCGCGGGGAAGTGAGCGGGAGAGCGGAATGACGGAAGGGAGTGAGAGAGAGAGCTCAACGCCTTTTTATAGACGCACGGAGGCGGTTCGGCGCCGGAGAAATATCTCCAACTCCGGCGAGATATTTTCTCGCCGGATTGACGTCGATTCGACAGGGCAAGGCGGTGCTGGGGAGCTGACGCGGGCGCGGAGATGGCTCCAGTGCCTTGGACGCGACGAGAGGACGCTGTGGCTGACGGAGGAGGGCAGCGCGGCATGGGGTTCGTCGAGAGGCTCGCCGGAGTTAGGGTTTGATGCGACGGAGCGGCGCTGTGCGATGGAATGGGACGGAGAAATGGCGGTGTGGCTCACGTGAGCGGCGAGGACGACCCTGTGCGGCGAAACGACGGGTCGACGACCTCCGGCAGCTCGGTATGGGCGGCGTCGGATTTTACGCCGGCGCGGCTGGAGGAAGACGACGCGGCGGGGCCCGCTGGTCAGCGACACAAGAGAGGGAGGCGGGCTGGCGCGGACTGGGCCGGGGAGTTGGGCCAGGACGGGCTGCCGCGGGAGAAGGAAGGAAAAGAGGGAAAAAGAGAAAAGGAGTTGGGCCGGCTAGAGATTCGGCCCAAGATGGGTTTGAAAAAGGAAAATGGTTCAAACATTTTCCAGAATTCGAATTTGAAGGGATTTCAAATTCGAACAAAAGCAAAAAGCAATCAAACATTCAAAATAAAGTCAATAAAATCCAGAAATGCTTAGGATGAGTTTTGTGCATGTTTTCAAAATCAAAAATTTTAAAATTTAGGTAGTTTGGCTAACTTTAATCACACACTTCATTTTAATTTGTTCTAAATTTGAAAAATTTCAAATTTTTAGTGAAATTTAATCATGGGCAAAAATTTGGGGTGTGACACCTCTTGTATGGTTGCCGTTAAACAGCCTGACCAATTCTAGTTCCCCAAGCCCAATATTGACCACCAAAATGGATCATATCATTACCTATGTTCCAAGGGGAAGAAATACAGCACTTTTAGTTCTATAAAACGGCTATGCTCTTATACATAGGTAACCAAATTTAAACGGTAGAAACATAATCAAACAACCGCTCGTAAATCCGAATCTCTGGCCGATCCTCAGTACTCACTGATACACGCCATTTAGATGGACTGACTTCATACCAAACAGAATCCAGGCCCAAGTATCCGAATCCAATTTGCATTGATAAAATAAATTCAAATTATTGATTCCAGCAGTAGATGAATAATTGCAAATTTTTGTGTGTACAAGATTCGAATAACTTCAAAATAACTGACATTATTTTTTATTTCCTGATCAGAAAAATACATGAAAAAGAAAGGAGGTAGAATTTTTTTTATGGTTAAAGAAGAAAAACAAGAAAACAGGGGTTCTGTTGAATTTCAAGTATTCAGTTTCACCAATATTTCTCAGTGACCGCATCAAACTTTTATTGCATCCGAACATACTACATGGTGCCGATTATTGTTGTTGAAAAAGGATTTTAGAGCACACTGAACAGAAGCAAAGAACATAGCACGCCTCATATTCACAAACAGGTGCATATTACACTCAACGTAATAGCCTAATAGGTACCAAGATGACTCATACGAAGACCATGGTCTTGGCGAGCTCAAGGGCCTTCTCACACCCAAAAAGCTTCTCCACGATGGCAAGCGAGAACTCCATGGAAGTGCCTGGACCTTGGCTAGTGATCAGGTTGCCATCAATTATAACTCTGTTTTTGCATTCGCTTTGGTCCGTAAGTTTGTTCCACATAGCAGGATAGGATGTAGCCTTCTTCCCCTGGTGTAAAAAAAAGGGGATTCCTTAAATGTTTCTAAATAGTTTCCACTACACCAGTAGAATTCACATTCATCTTATTCTATACCTTTAGCAGGCCATGCGGTTCAAGGGCAATCGCAGGAGAAGCACATATCGCTCCATACAATTTGTTTGCCTCAGCTTGCTTCTTGATCAGACCCATCAGTTTGTCTGATTTTGCATACGCTTCAGCTCCGCCCAGACCACCCTATCAAATATCGTTTGAAGGTCATAAGATCTGATAGTTAAGAAGTTATTGGTCAATGCAAAAGTGATCTGACTTACAGGTAACAGAATGAGATCATATTGCTGCTTAAGAGCTTCATCCAACAACACATCAGCAACCATCTTCACCTTCCGGGATGCAACAATCTCCAATTTGTCTTCCAAGGAGGCAACCACAACATTTGCTTTTGCCCTCCGCAGGATGTCAATGATCATAGTTGCCTCCATTTCCTCTGTCCCATTAGCAACTGGTACAAGAATCTGCTCAGACAGTCACCAACAAATTTGTATGGTTAACGACAGCAGCACATCACAATTGTAAAGCAGACAAGACAGTAAAAGATTAAAAAAAAAAATCCAAACAGTTAGTGACCATAGGGAGTACACATGAAAACGTTATGGGCATGAAGATAAAATGGAGCTGAAATGCTATGACGAGTATAGTTGCCAGTTTCCGGCTATGCAAAAAGACGACAGGAGGTCACTTGAGCTATGAAATATTAATTATAGTAATTAGGGGACTGAAAATTAAAGGATTTGAATCAACATGCTCAGAATCAAATGTACTAATGGTACTAATATACGGCACTTTCATTTCTGGGAGGAGTTCAAGAAATTAGTGGTGGAGTAAAATAACCATGCTGCCCTTTATAAATCACTCTGGGGTTCTTTTTGAGGAGTAAGGGTGGGGAGTGGGAATCGAGGCAGTATAATTAGTTTTTCTGGACAAATGGGGAGCACTAGAAATGAGAAGTCCACAGTTGCATATCTACTTCCTGTCCTACCCTGGAAAACCATTTTTTATGCCTTCATGAGACATAAAGTCTTCAAAAGCTTATTCTTGACCCAAGAGAAAATAGACTGCACTACACATAATGATTAATAAGGAATCACAAAATTGCACATACAAAACATAATAAAATATAAAAATCAAATATGTTTCATAGCTAAAATGCTTACTTGAGGTGTCTCACCAACATTCCAACTAGTTGCATTCAGCTCTTTCATTGAGAATTCCACACCATGTTGAGGGCGCATAACCTGAAAGGAAATAATAACTTAGCTAAGAAGCCAAACAGAATATTGCAAATGGGAAATTATTGGCTAGAAAGTAATACTCGAACGCACATATCGAAACATAACCCGAATTGCCGCGAAGTTATAAACAACCCAAAATCATAGCATTTTTGCAACCATAGAAAGAACCACTTTCTGCCAGTATAAGCAGCAGCAGCAACAACAACAACAACAACAACAACATAGCCTTATGTCCCAAGCAAGTTGGGGTAGGCTAGAGATGAAGTTTTAGGGCTAGGTATGTCCTCTACCCTTGAAATGGCAATAATCCTCCACAGAATTTTATCTAGTAGTAGCGTAAAACTGTACAAACACATAGAAATGAAATAAACATGACCCTCATGAATCAAATACATCTAATGTTTCACTGTATAGAGATAAAGCCACTTTCCGAATAATATGTGTGTGATTACTTAGCAAATCCACAGAAAATAATCATTTTGAATATTTTAGCCGTATTTTTGTTTTTGGTAAATTTTGCAGGTAACTGTTAAGTTACCAAATGAGACACCTCTTTCTAAATTTGGAGCACAGACAAGAACGTCTAGTCTTCAAATGATTCTAACAACTAACAAAAAAAAAGGGGTGCACAAGGAAAATCAGGCGCTGTAAAATTTCCAAATAGAGCACCCATGAGGATTGTGCCCACATAACATTTCTGCAACACAGCAAGACATGCATTACTGACACGTATATATACTGTAGAAAGTGATCCATACCATCGGGCCAGCAACTTCTTCAGCTTTTTCCTTCCCATACAATTGTTCCACCAAAACAACAGAATATTCCATGGCTGTTCCTGGTCCACGACTGGTCACACATTTCCCATCAATCTGCACCCTTGATTCCACAGCATGCACCTCTGAAGGAAGTTTATCCATGAATGAAGGATAGCATGTCGCCTATCACAAAAGTTACGATAAGCATAACCAGATGAAAGGTGCCAATGCTATGTACATGGGAGATGAAAAATAAATAAAAAGACTACCTTCAAGCCGTTGAGCAAACCCCAAGTTCCAAGAGCCATTGCTGGCGCAGCGCATATTGCAGCATAAAGCTTGCCTTTCTGAACATGTTTTTTTACCACATTCTCCAGTACTTTGCAGTCTCTAAAAGCGGAAGACCCAGGCATCCCTCCCTGAATAAATACAACACAAATTGCTCCAATGGTGAGAATTACAGTGGTTGAATGAGGCAAACTCTAAATATTTTTCAGAATTTCATTATCTTAATTATTTGAGTTGTAAACCCAGGCATCCCTCCTTAATTATTAGTGTTTGGATGAGGAGGAAAGCTCTAGATATATTTTTTTCAGAATTTCATTATCTTAATTATTTGAGTTGTCTAACTTCACGACAGTGCGCAAACCTAAGCATCCCTCCCTAAATAAATACAGCAGGGATAGCTCCCAATGGTCAGAGTTATAGTGTTTGGATGAAAAGGTAAGCTCTAGAATTAATTTTTTTTTCAAGTTTCAGTATTTGTTATTTGGACCCAAACCAATTATCCCAGTCCAAGTAAGTCCTCAAGTAGAAAAAGAGACTATTAATTTACACATCTTCTGATAGCATGATGAGAGATCTGTATGTTATCAATGGAGCATGACACCAGGTCAGTGGAGGGGCTTGGGCATGAATTCAAATGGACTGAGATTAGACAAGGAACAAATTCCGGTGAAAACAAGCCACACATTGACATACTGTTCAGTGTTCACAGAATCTTTTTGAATAAGCATCAAATTTTATATGGATCTTAGTTCCTCGGATACAAATATTAGGCACAATAGAACAAGTCATAAAAGAAGCGGTCATGTGATAACTGTTTAACAAAATTAACTTTGAAATGAGTGTTCATGATAAATCCCTGTCACCTTGAAACGAAGATGGGCTCTTAATTTGTCTAACTCATGGTTTACCGGTTTATTGGGTTCTTACTTGAGAAGCGTATTCAACTCTCCTGAAAATAATATTCAGGATTTCCATCCTAAGAGACAGTTTTTTTCCTCCTATTGAGCCTTGCAAACTTGACAAACTATTACTAATAGTTTTATCCAATGGTACATGATCACTATGACCAACAATTATGGATGATACTTTCGGCGCAGAGCACAACTGACTCCATATGAGAAATGATAGTAATATATATAACACAATCAGGTCAAAAACAACAGAGGTGCGACTAGAATCGTGAATTGTGTCACAGCTGTTCTTTCAGTGTACGATAACAGGACATTGCATCCATAGGAAAGAAGCAGGCCCCTACAGGTACTTTAAAGAGCTGTTTTACAAAAAATGACAGAATCCTATACTTGGCTTCTCCTCGATTAAAGAACAAGAAAAGATCCCGTTTACAATGCTTAATTACTAGAATTATTCGTGTAGACAAGATCATAAAGGACCATTTTTTATAACCAAGTTTGCAACCGATCACTACTTTGTGTTATCAATAAATCATGAAACACGATTTGTTGGCATCTAATTAGCCCGCGACGAGCTCGGTGAAATTAGTTTTCACTCCAGTTGTTTTGCTTGCAAACAGATGGTCCTAAAGACATCACATCCACAGACAGCCTCACTCCGCTTCCATTTCCTTATCCAACAGAAAGAGGATAAATTTCCATCACTACGCACTATAAAGAAGCAAAATTTCCCCAGGCCACTAGAACCAACCGCGTCTCGGTCGGAATTTAACAACAAGATATTGGGAGAACTGGTACTGGAAAGCGAGCAGCGCAGATCAGACGACTCACGGGGAGGGAGATGAGGTCGAAGTCGGCGTCAGCGAGGTCGGTGAGGAGCGCATCCGCGGCGAGCTTGACGCCCCACGCCGCGTCGACGGTGGACGCCCCGGGCTCGACGGAGGCGACGGCGACGTCGGCGCCCGCGCGGCGGAGCACGTCGATGGTGATGACCGCCTCCATGGGCTCCGTGCCGTTGGCGATCGGCACCAGCACCTGCGGGAACAGTCAATCGATTAACCAACCAGGGAGCAACGAAGACGAAGGGAGGAGGAGGAGCTGGGGGCAAAGGGGGAGCGGGAGAGAGGGGAGGGCGAGCTTGCCTTCTTTGCGGCCGGGGACGACGCCATGGCGGGCTGCGGAGACGAGGACGCGAGCGCGCGGGTTAGGGTTCGGAGGCGGCGGAGGAGTGGAGGTGAGGAGCCGGAGCGGGTGAGTTGGGTTTTGGCGAGGGGAAGTGCGGAGGCGAGTGGCCGCGTGGCCATTTCTGTTCTCGGTTTCGCGGTGTCCTTCGAGAAGCGCGGACACGATACAGCTGCCAGGTTTGGATAGAGTGTCTCGGAGGGTCGGGACAGATTCGCGCGGGTGTGTAGCCCGTGCAACTCACATTGCTGCTGCGCTCCCGGCCGACAGAATGCCTCTTCGCATTCCAGCTTTTGTATCCCGTCTCTGTTCCTCGTCTCCGTTCCAGTGGCGCCAATGCTTCCTAGTGCTCGTTTAGGCTCAAAAAAGGTTCAAAAGGAACCCTCTTCGTAATCGATTTCCTCCATCCTAATCCCAATCTGTGAAGCAGAGAACAAGACGAAAGCAACACAACTTGAAGTTTCGAGCGCCTGATTGACCCTCACCACCGCCTTTCCATGAGAAGCGTATTGGTCACTACAAGAAGAGGTTTATACATTTATCAATTATTAACGGCATTGAGTGTGACCTCAAACAGGTAGTGTGGCACCATTAACATTTTGTATTACTCTAAATTTTGCATAGCCAATGCCTAGTAACCGTCAGAAATAATGAAAATTCCACCAAAAAAAAAGAAATATTGAAAATTGATATGATCATGACCTCATGGAAGTGGATACCTTTTCAAAAAAAAAAAAAAAAAAAAAAAAAAAAAGATTGTGGGTCTATCCCTATTAAGAAAGATAATTTTCTGCAATTGTTTTTACAAATTTCAACCATAACTTTTCAAGACAACAACATTTTGCAAAATATTTTCTTAAATATATTTGGAAAATTAAAAAATAATCATCTCTATAACCTTGTAAACTAACAGGAGTGAATAAGAAAGACAAAAACGATAGTATACTCAAGAAACGTACATCACCTTCTCCCATACCAATATTTTATACAAGATTCAACATTCACATGTCATTGCTGAGTGCATTTGAAGTTCGATGACATTCTATTGACATTTGATGTAAAAAATGAAACGATTCTCATATCTGTACAAAAACTATTGACATTCTACTGATTTTTATTGTCATAAATTAATAGTAGTGACGAGATCTATAAAAACTAACTTGCTCAACCCTAAACCGGTATTTAAATTCAAACAACATGTTAACAATACTCAATAGTACTAGAGACGATCTGCCCATAATCATTTTCTAATGAAGAAAGCCATCAGTGCATGCAGTCTTATAAAGTGCACATAATGTGAGTCCATAGTTTGTGAATATACCATGTGGGGCTTATGACTTTTCTTAATTCAACCCGGCAAATGAGGATATTCAGAATTCATGTCGCTAAAACTTCCATATGAAAAAACATCAAATAAATCTAAACGGTACACATGCAAACATAAATAGTAACTTGAAGTCTCTTTACAAACCAAATATGTTTAGTCATCCTCTCTTCCCGGAAGTTTATATTGGAATGATGACTTTTAATTGTTACATTTTGTTTGTGAATCATGAAGTTTTGGGTACATTGACTATGAAACACTTATAAAAGGCACTTCAAATTATTGTCACAAGACACACAAGGAAGAAATGCGAGACTAGAAAGTTTGAATAGGAAACTTGCAGCCTCTTAGGAGACCTTAGGGCTCTAGATTATGACATTTTTGTTACTAGCTATCTTCGGCGTGTGTGTGGTAGTGAGGATGTATCCTTAAGTGCTGATTTGGGGAGCATTTAGGGCTCCTGCAAGCTTCCATTGTGCAAACCTATGGACGTATATAAGAGACATAAGTTTTTCATGTGTTAATTTGATCCGTTGAATACCCCCCGGATTCCTTTTCATGTGCATCAGTGTCTATAGATCAGTGGCACTCAGTAAATTATATGATAGTTTTTTATGTATAGTACGGTAGGCATAGAAGATGGTGACACTTCACACATATGACATACCTTTGTCGTGATCGTGGCATGAACAACATGACAACTTGATCATTAATTTGATGCCAACATGTAATATTGTTTTGATTTTTTCAAGCTTCAACAAAATGCTCGTACATTCATTGCAGAAAATCAATCTTAGTTACCCATAATATTTGCTGTCAACATAGCAAATATTAATGATTAAGCTAGGAAATCACAACTTTGCTTGTACAAAAACAAAACACCTCATGGTAAAGAAGAGTTAAAGCCAGGGATAATGTGACAAGCAAGAAGAAAGAATTGGTATTCCGTATACCATTTTTCTTTGGTTAGACAATAGAAATAGTTTCCTCTCTTTGAATCGATCACTACTGGCGGATGAAAATAGAGTTGAAAATGGGCAATGTGTCGTAAACTTAAAAACTATCGTTGCAATTCTTCTTTGAATCGATCACTACTACCGGATGGAAATGTGCAGACAACATGGGCACATTTGTCACGACAAAGGGTACAAAATTCCCCCTGCTTTATCCTTGCAGCAATATTTGAAAAGTTCCAAGCACTACTTGTAATAGATCTAAATAACGGTCGGAACAACAAATCCAAAAAAATTTGGGACAGCCATGAAACATCCATTTTCAGTAGTGAGACTTTTGCTTTTTCACGAGATATACCCATGCAACAAAATCCTTCGTGTGCTTGTGACGTGCAGGATATACCACGGACTGCAAGGCACAAGCTAGAGTTCCTCCATCGAAAGCCAATGGGCAATGGCTGACTGATTAGTGATTAGAGCTGATTAGAGGTAGGATGGGGTCTACAAGCTACACTTGCCTCGAATGTACATTTTTAAGTTACTGCACCGAGAACGTTGAGATCCACGCTCAACAAATTGTTTGAAGAAGTTCCACGGTGGGCATTACTGCCTGGCTGAGCGTTCACGTGTCTGGTCCGTATAAGCGGGGCCGACGTCAAACCCAGGTCCTCCCCTTTCTCCCTCACATGACCGTAGGTCCAAAATGTCACCTACAAAGATTGTCAATTCCTATAGCTAAGCTCGTTTACTTCAGTTGCACTCCAAGCAGAGCTGTCTCACGCAACGATGCACTCGAGAGAATGCGTGCGCGCGCGCAAGCGGCAGCCTCGGAGACCGCGGGGCCAGATCTGCTTCAGAACCAAGCGATCCGTCACGTACGGCTGGTGCCCATGCCTCCTTCCTATATATGCCGCCGTCAGCTCCTTCACCTCGTAGCCGCACCGATCATCGGCGATCGTCGTCATGGCGCCCGAAGGACGCCGGGCGCCATTGCGGTCGCCGCGTGCCGACGGGCTGACGGTGGTGCTGGCGATCGTTCTGGCCGCGGCCGGCCTGCTGCCGGGCGCGAGCGGGCGGAGGAGCCTGGTGTCGGCGGCCGGCGGAGGCTGCGACCTGTTCCGGGGTCAGTGGGTGGCAGACGAGTCGTACCCGCTGTACGACGCGTCGGCGTGCCCGTTCGTGCCGGACGTCTTCGACTGCCGCCGGAACGGCCGCCCCGACGACGCCTACCTCAAGTTCCGGTGGAGCCCCGCCGGATGCCAGCTGCCCAGGTTCGACGGCGCGGACTTCCTGCGGCGGTGGCGCGGTAAGACGATCATGTTCGTGGGCGACTCGCTGAGCATGAACCAGTGGGTCTCCCTCGCCTGCATGCTCCACGCCGCCGCCCCGGCGCCCGCGCGCGTCACCTACGCTGCCGGCGAGCCCGTCTCCTCCGTGCACTTCGAGGTTCTCCATCCATTTCCATCGTCGCGCTTTCCGTTCTGTTCTGCTTCATGCCCTCGATCAGACACGATACTAATTACTGAACACGACTACAGGACCACAACCTGTTGGTGGTGCTGTACCACACGACGTTCCTGGTAGACGTGGTGCAGGAGGACATCGGACGGGTTCTCAAGCTGGACTCCATGCGCAACGCCAGCGCCTGGCTCGGCGCGCACTTGCTCGTCTTCAACACCTGGCACTGGTGGACATACAGGGGCGCCAGCCAAGTGTAAGCACATTCCACTTTCAGTTCATCGTTCGAGCTGGCGGCTTCTTCTAGCTCCGGATCAACTGATTGTTCAAGCAGCTGTCCATTCGATCCAGCATTATCACCGCTCGCCTCCTGTGTGTGCAGGTGGGACTTCGTGCAGGACGGGAACAGCACGTACCGGGACATGGACCGGCTGACTGCATTCTCCAAGGGCCTCTCCACATGGGCGCGCTGGGTCGACGCCAACATCGACACGTCGCACACCAAAGTCTTCTTCCAGGGCATCTCCCCGAGCCATTACATGTGAGCTCCTCAATCTAGATCACTCTGCTCCCTATCTAGTGACATTGCAACGCTGCAACCAATGAAGGTCCTCTGTTTCACTTCTTTCGATCTTGCAATGGCATTGATTGCTCCCTGACTATCTCGGCGATCTTGCGTTCAACTACCGTGTGCATGCAGGTCGAAGCAGCAGGACAAAGAGGTGCCTGCACAAGGCGGGAGCTGTCTGAAGCAGACGCAGCCGCTTCAGGACGCCACGGACTCGCCGGCGGCCGGCGGCGAGAGCGTGCTCCCGGAGCAGGCCGTGGTGCGGGGCGTGATCGGCGCCATGACGGCGCCGGTGTCGTTGCTGGACATCACTGCGCTGTCGCAGCTCAGGATCGACGCGCACCCGTCGGTGTA
The DNA here is from genome assembly GCA_007726485.1 of Eragrostis curvula. Classification (NCBI taxonomy): domain Eukaryota; kingdom Viridiplantae; phylum Streptophyta; class Magnoliopsida; order Poales; family Poaceae; genus Eragrostis; species Eragrostis curvula. The sequence continues at coordinate 9,247,788 of CM017441.1, read as the reverse complement.
CGCCGGGCCTGGGCGGGACGGCTGCGACTGCACGCACTGGTGCATCGCGGGGCTCCCGGACGCGTGGAACCACATCATGTACGCCATGCTCCTGCAGCAGGGATGACGACCGGCCGGAACGGCTGCTCTGTTCTTTCGTGGCCTCATTTAGATTTAGTCTGTCTGTGGAAGATATTTCTGATCAATAATTTCTCTAGATAGGGTGATTGTCATGGAATCAGCCACTGCAAATTGCAGCATGACGATAGGATGATTGATTGTTCTGCTTCAACATTAATAAAAGTATAAGCAGTTTAGACTCTGTTTGGAACCTCGTTTGCCTGGTACCCCGAGGAAAGATGTTATATCATGCGCCTCCAATTTGAAGATAGAGATATAACTGAAAGTCTGAAATCTTCCTTTTGTTTTAGCTCACCCAAGTTTACCCGATCAACATAAGAAAATAAGTGACACATATAAGTGTTACTGCTATGAGCCGTCTTGGTTGTGTCTTAGGATGACACATATAAGTGGCTGCCGCGGTGGATCACATCGATGAGGCCTTGGCTCTTGAAAGTTGAGCTCGGAAGATTGACGGTGGATGGCATTGCAATGGAGAAGTTGGAGTTGCTAGTCGTGAGTGTATGACTATGCTTGGCAATCATGACTAGTCGATGTGTGGTCTAGTGCGTGGGTGTAATGCTATCGAGATAAGGTTAGGTCTAATCTGTTGTTGTCAGAGTTCCTAGCCCAACCAACTCCTCGCCCCCCTATGCATTCTCTACTTTTTATTTCTTCTAAATTATTAAACTCGCGTATCAAAAGATGCAAGTGAAACAAAGGCGTAGGCTTATTTATGTTTATGAATTACATATTAGCATCAAAGAAAAAACTCAAAACAACACTATACATGTCAATAAATTAAAATACATTCCAACTTAAACAAGTTGACTAAGAAAGAGTAAAAAATTCAACTTGCAAAAAGTCTCAACTGTAGAAATCTGGTGAGGGGTTTGCCAGGGGTGGGTTCTCGAGAGTAGTACTTCTCATAGACGTTTTGCATAGCCACAGGGCAGTCATGAGTGGCACCAGGGTCGTGGCTCTCTCATCGCCGATGACTTGAAGGCTGATTGCGATACAAGAAGCTGAAACTGAGGAAACACATTAGTGAAGACGGCTCCAATAGTCGACGTCTCTCTCTCTCTTTCTCTCTCTCATCTACTCTTTGTGCGCGCTCTACTTCTTAAAGTCTCCTAAATTCTCAAAGCCACACGCATAAAAAAACATTTAAGTGCAGCAAAAGTAGATTCATACATCTAATAAGGAAAAGCTTAGAAATACGTTATACATGTCTATAAACTAAAATACACTCGTCAACTTAATCAAATTGACGAAAAAAAAGAGTAAAACTCATCAGTCACTTGCAAATAATCTCCGAAAATGTTAGAGCCCTTGTAATGAGTTTTTCCCCAAAAAATAGCTCTTGTCACTAGTCTCAACTATAGCAAATTGCAAGAGGCGGGTCCGTCGGGTGTAGTACTTCCCATCATCATAAGCGCTTGTGTACACGTATATGCTGTTGCGGGCAGAAATGAGCGGTAGTGGGGCAGTGGCTCTCATCACCAATGACTTGGAGGCTGCTGCGAGCTAGGGAACAAGACATCGAGTCTAGACTAACATAATAGTAAAGACGACTCCAATAGTCGATGGCATTAGTTGATCCACAACGACGTGAGAGGAAGCAGGGGCTTAGTGCGGCACATCCATGGTGACAATTTAGACTACTTGTGTGGAGAGAAGGGGGCGTGTGCCCCCTTTGCTCTAACTTTCCTCGTATTGTTTTATTATACTAGCACAGCAACCCGTGCAACATACATGCTAACAATTTTAGAAATGACCTGAACATTACACTGCCGAACAAATTGGGTGTACATTCAACATTTGAAATTTAGTGATAATATCTCAGGTGGACACATGACAGCATGAAGGTACTCCATCTGACTTGTGATACACTGCTACTGTGGCTACATTATTGGATTTGATTTGTATAGATTCATTTATGTTAAAATATACGTGTATATCCTATCAGAAAAATATACATGTATATATCATAAGTGAATCTATTATATATATATTTGACGTCGAAAAGGAGCCACCACGTTCGCTCTAAAATGCTAAAATTCTCACGTTAATCCGAGAAAATAAGAAGAGAAAATTACCCACCACTGCCATTATGAAACAATTAGTCAGAAAACCCCCTAAAGATATTTATAAAATAGCTAAATTCGGAATAATAAAAAATAGCCAAAAATACCCTTCACACCTATTTCTAAATTACCCACCATGCCATTATAAGTAAAAAAATAGCTAAATTCGGAATAATAAAAAATAACCAAAAATACACTTCACACCTATTTCTAAATTACCCTCCATGCCATTGCAAATCCAAAAATAAAAAATAATTTTAGATTTAAAAATAGTTAAAAATATCACTATTTCCTATTTTTAATTTACTAACTATACGAGCCTAAAATAGCTAAATTTTGGAATAGTAAAAATATCCAATAAACACTTAATCCACCGTGATATGTCAAGCTAGCATTGCACATTATCTTATTTCTAGCATGACATATTTTCTTCGAAAGATTTATTTGTAGCACGACACATTCTTTTTTCTTAGCATGATATATGTTGTTTAGCATGCCACGTTTGAACTAAACTCACTTCTAAAATAAAATCAAATACATTGTTGGATAAGACACAATTCAATATAAATGATGGCTTATCTCACACTCAAAATGAGGGACGGTGAAAAATTCTCCAATCTATTTTCTACTATTTTATAAATATAGAGTATAAAATAAGTAATAACCATAATCTATGTTAAACTTCTACAAAAATATAAAATTATTTTAAATAGTATAGTAAATTTAGCCGCGCAAATGCGCGGGCAGCCATACTAGTTTATACTAGAAAAATGATAGAGGAACGGTGTATAGACCATCATGTGCAAACCAAGGTAATTCTGAGAAGAGGTATTCTTAATTGGAAAAATTGGTTGTGTAGCACTGAAAGTTACTCGGTTACGGAAAACACCATTGAAAGTTTTGACCTCCGAAAAATACCACTGAAAGTTATATGTCTACTCGGAAATTAGCACTTTGCTTAAAATGAGTAGGGGAAATGACAAGAAGCCCTTGACTGGATGCCTTCTCTCCTCTCCCAACGTGAAACAGGGCTACGCCTGCCTTTCTCTTCTGCCGCCGACCCATCTGCTCGAGGTGCCGCCGCCCTGCCCAACAGGACAAGTAACGAGGCAATCCAACCTTCGAGGCGAGCGTACGCGAGAGACCCTGCGTCCGGCGGCCGTGCGCCCGTGTAAGGGACGAGGAGCGGCGGCGGTGTTGTCGCTGCGGAGCACGGCAGGCGTGGGTCAGTGGGGATCGAATCGAAGCATCTCTACATGGGTTCTCAAGGTGGCTGCCTCAACGTGGAAGCCTCCCCCGCCGAGATCAAGAAGGCGTACTACATCAAGATGACTGATTACGTTGCGCCTCTTGCTTTTCTTTTTGCTGATTTCGTCTGTCGATTTAGTGATGCAGACAGAGGTTTCTGAACTCGCTTCATGAATTGTTGGGTGCCTCTTTCGTTTCAGGCAAAGCTGGAGCATCCGAACAAGAATCATGGCATCCTGACGCGACACAAAAATTTCAGTTAGGTTTTGCGATTGATTGCCCACAACTGGCATGGTTTATACCTCAGAGCAAAGGCGCGGCTCTGCTCCACCGCAAGCCGCCGTCTTCACTCCAGCACGACGCGACGCCCCTGCTCCACCACGTTTCACCACGACGAGGTGCCCCTGCCTGACGACCTGATGCAGAAAGAACTGCTTTTGTATTTGGAATTTGGATGCATATGGGTAGAGGAGCAGCAACCAGATGAAATAGACATGGGCATTTTTTCCAGAAGTAAGAGCATGCTAATTTACGAATAGGCATGCAACTTTTAATGGTATTTTCCAGAGATAGAAATTTTAAGTGGTATCTATTATATATATAATTGAAGAGAAAAAGGAGCCACCACGTTCGCTCTAAAATACTAGAAATTCCCACGTTAATCTGAGAAAATAAGAAAATTATCCATCACTGCCATTATGAAACAATTAGTCACAAAACCCCCTATAAATATTTATGAAAAAGCTAAATTTAGAATAAAAAATAGACAAAATAACCCTTTACACATATTTCTAAATTACCCACCATGCCATTATGAGCCAAAAAAATAGCTAAATTCGGAATTAAAAAATTGACAAAAATACTCTTCACACCTACTTCTAAATTACTTACCATGTCATTATGAGTACAAAATTTAGGTAAAAATATCCTTAATTCCGATTTCTAACTTACCTACAATGCCATCATGAGTCTAAAAACAACTAAATTCGAAATATAAAAAATAGTAAATAGATGTCTATTTTAACATTTCAAACACAATTGAATATTTATCAAAGTAAAATTTAAAATCATATGAACGTAAAAGATAATTCCTCTTTACATTATTGGGTAAATACACTGTAATAGGGTTCAAAGCCTTGCTTGGCCCAGATATAATTTAGTTGAAACATAAGTTGTAGTGAATCATAATGTGTAATGCCTTAGTGGTTCAACATTAACAATATTTATCCTCATTAAGAAAATATATAGATAATAAATACGTATACATATGTCTATTAAATACGAAAACAAGCAAAATAATTGACGAAAAATAAAGAGCACATTTAACATTTCACTATTATGAACTACGAGACTATATGATTGTTAAAATTAGATTGCATTATATCATTTTAACTAAATATACATATGTGATAGATATGATTGAACTCTTATGACGTACGTGAGCGTAATCCATCTGCTTACATGAGCATGAGATAAATTGTTGGCATCGCTTAGTAGACCTCCCAACACAAAGTCATGGGTCTATGAGAAGCATATGGAGTTCAGATCTTTAATTGATCCTAGGTAACCGTAACCGCAGGTGACACGAATGGCTGGCTTGATTAGAACTAAGCCTTTGAACCATGGCTATCTGCCATACGCCTATAAATGTGCATTGCAACGCCATGATCAATGTTTGAACATGAAAATATCATATGTCAACGCAATTAAAAAAGTACTTTAATGTTTAGACGAGGATACAAACTAGACTTCGTGATGGATGGATCTATATTATAAAGCATGGAACAAGCATTTATAATTCACTTATGTGCTCCATGTCAACAAAAACAAGGGACAAGACTATCAAATTGCATATGCAGACAATTATACAAAGCTCGAAAACGTCCAGCTAAAGTCTCATATGGCAAACACGTACTATATTGCAAAGTAGAGACTAGACATGTGAGCCAAAACTAAGAAGTTCATCACTATAGGCTAATCAGAAAAATTAATATATAGGTATTGTTTATTCCTGAAAGTATATTACATATCTTTTATTTGTGTTGTGTCTTTCTTACGCTAAAATCATGTTATATGTCTTATTTTTTTAAAACAAATTTGAAAAAGAACCATGTTCACGATGAAAGAATGTTGATGGAAGAACAATAGATCATAATAAGCAGAGGGGCTTGATCATACAAATTACAAAAAAATTGTTTTGTTAGAAATATCAATTCTATTCAGTTTTTTTGGTTTAATAAAGGATGCATATATTCAAATATTCAGCTATGTTAGAAATATCATCACACACTCAAACAAGACTCGGCGTGAAATTTCTCCAAACAATTTCAGCTATGTTAGAAATACTATAAAAATAATAATAAACTATGTTTAAACTTTTGAAATAATATGAAAAAAAATAAATAATTTAACAAATCTAGCCGCGCAAATGCGCGGGTAGGCCTACTAATTGTTCGTAACCGAGCAACTTTCAGTGCTACACAGCCAATTTTCCCTTCTTAATTTCGTAGTCATTTTCATCACAAACTCCGTATTGTTTGCTTGTCAACTGCATGCTCTCTTCGAGATTAGCGCTGCACGTTTTATAATCCCCCCTTGCTGCTTTCACATGTCTCGTCAGTACAAGCAGAGCTTCTAGTCAAAACCATGTACATTCGCCCACTCACCACAGCCGTAGAAGGACCAAATTAATGAGGGCCTGCAGAATCACGGCTAGATGCGAGTAATTAACTTGAGTGTCACCGCGTCAAGATCTGTCCCGCGCGGCGCAGCGATGCATTCAAGAGCCGTCGAGTCGAGATGCGCACCGTGTCAGCGGGAAGCTCGCGTTGTTGCGGCACGCAGCAGCAAGGGTCGTCGTCATGGCGGAGGAACGGCGTACGGCGCCGTTGTCGTCCCTGCACGCAGGGTTCCGCCATGGCTCGGCGCTGATGATCCTCCTCGTAGCGGCCGTAGCTTCGATGCGGTGTCAGTCGGCAGCTGCTGCAGGAGGCGGCTGCGACCTGTTCCGGGGGAGATGGGTGGCGGACGAGTCGTACCCGATGTACGACGCGTCGACCTGCCCGTTCGTGCCGGCCGCATTCGACTGTCGCCGGAACGGACGCCCCGACGCCGGCTACCTCAAGCTCCGGTGGAGTCCCGCCGGATGCCGGCTGCCCAGGTACGTTGATAACAAGCGTGAGTTGGTGCTAAATCTCTGCATTTTCAGCTGGCATTGATGAAACATGGTTCAATCTTTGATAAGGTTTGATGGCCTGGATTTCCTGAGGCGGTGGCGCGGGAAGAGGATCAAGTTCGTGGGGGACTCGCTGGGCATGAACCAGTGGGTCTCGCTCGTCTGCATGCTCCACGCCGCAGTCCCGGCGCCTGCTCGCTACACCGTCATCAGAACCAACGGCAGCAAGGCCGTCTCGACGGTGCGATTCGAGGTATGTACGTACTGCTCTCCATTGTTCTCTGCTGCCTAATAAAATGCTTAATTATCATCATCATCACCACAACTGTTCATCAGCCTGCACGTTCTTCACTCACGTATGCCTAAGCATGTCGTGATGTCGTCTCTCTCTCTCTCTCTCTCTCTCTCTCTCTCTCTCTGCTATAGGACTACGGCGTGTCGGTAGTGCTGCACCACACCAAGTTCCTGGTGGACGTCGTGAGTGACGACACCGGCCGGCGGGTGCTCAAGCTGGGCTCGATGAAGCGGAAGGCGAGCTCGTGGCGGCGCGCGGACCTGCTCGTCTTCAACACATGGCACTGGTGGACATACCGGGGCGCAGGCCAGGAGTGCGTACGCCGTGCAGCCATCGTCAAACTAATACTAATGTACCAGGCGGCCGAACAGAATTTCTGACGACGTGCTTTGGATGTGTGTACAGATGGGACTTGGTGCAGGACGAGAACTGCACGCACCAGGACATGGACCGGCTCACGGCCTTCTCCAAGGGCCTCGCCACATGGGCGCGCTGGGTGGACGCCAACGTCGACGCGTCGCGCACCAAAGTCTTCTTCCAGGGCATCTCCCCGAGCCACAGCCGTTACATGTGAGACCCCCGGCCCTTCACCGCTCCGGCGTCCTCTTGGTTAACATGTCTGCACATTATGTAAGTACGTACTGAACAATGTTAATCTGTCGAAACGATCGAGTAGGCCGAAGGAGCTGGCGAGCGATGAACCAGAAGAGACACCAGCGGGAAGCTGTTACAACCGGACCCAGCCTCTGGACGAAGCGGCTACGGACGCCACGGGGTGTGGGAGCCTGATAACCGCAGCGCAGGACGTGGTGCGGGAGGTGACGGCCGCCATGTCGACGCCGGTGTCGCTGCTGGACGTCACCGCGCTCTCGCAGCTCCGGATCGACGCGCACCCGTCCGTGTACCGCCCGCCCGCCCGGACCGCAGTGGACTGCACGCACTGGTGCATCGCCGGGGTGCCCGACGCCTGGAACCAGATCATGTACGCGATGCTTCTTCAGCAGGAATGATTAGTATCATCGGTCTCAAAGAAAGTACTAGGAAGATGACATTGTGACAAGTTTTCTTAGTTTTCATAGTACTGGGAAGATTGGAAGTTGTACTTGCTAATTAATATGCCATCCCAAAGCAGAAGAGGGCTCCTGAAATATGCAGCGTTTTAGCTATCCAATGTCAACAAAACTGCTAATTAAATTACAACCAATGAGAAACAGTAGTCAATACTTTGCGAAAATATTGCTCCGCTATCCCACCAGATCCCCTATATTTGTCTGGGCACGGAGGTATATTCAACGTACAAGCGACAAACTTGCTACAATACATGACCATAAGACAATGTGATTTTTGTTTTGATAGAGAGAGGGAATAAAATTGTTGTATCGCTCTAGGGGAACCACAAAACTGATAGTAGTCGCCTGTCCATATCCACGGCGCGGCACCCTTTGTCAACACGCGAGAGCTCCCTGATGGCGGAAGATACTTATCGCAAGCGACGATGATCCTCCTCTAGTCATTGATGCCAGGTTCCTCCTGATTCTTACATGTTTCGAAAAGAAGGTTCCTGATTGTTACTACTTGTTTCGGCAGTTTCAGATTGTTGTTTCGTCCCAGTAAAATGCTTATTGCCTTGCTGGTGTGTGGTAACCTCGGTCTGGCGTGAACTCCAACGGTCCAGAGACCTCCGCCAGATTCGTCTTTTGGGGCCGGATTCGTGTGTGCCTCAAATTTATTGGCAACCAAGGCAACGCCTCGATCTCAAAAAAACGAATTTGAAAAAAGAGCACCACCTATTTTTCGCGCCTCTTGTTCTCCCGCCAAATTTCCTCCAGCCGTCCCGTCCCGCCAACGCCATACACTTCTCCATCGCCACTGCCTGCTCGACGGCCTTAACTTGCTTCGACCTGCGATCTCGCAGGTCGCAGTTGCCCAGCCAGATCGAGCACTGCTGTAGCAGCGCCGCCATGGCTGACAACGAGAAGTCCGCCTACCAAATCCTCCAGGCGCTCGACGCGCTCAGCCAAACGCTCTACAAGTCTCGCGCCAACCGCCGCACCACCTCACTCACGCTCCCTCGCTCGGCCAAGGACGGCGACGATGTCGTCGATGCTGCTAAGGAAGAGGCGCGGCCCCGGCGCCGCTTGTCCCCTACGTCGCCGCTGGACAAGAAAGAGGACGAAGACGATGATGACGACTCGGCGTCGGACAAGAGCCAGGAGGGCTTCGCCGCGGTGACCCCGGAGGACGCCGCGGCGGCCGGGGAGAAGAACGGGATCATAAGCTGGGGCCCAATCCACGTGCTGTTGCACATCAGCACGCACCGGTTCGGCTGCCTCTCCTCCATGGAGGTGGTGGCTGCGCAGGGCCTGCCGCCGCCGTCCATGAACGGGCTCCGCCTCGCGGTGAACGTGCGCAAGGAGGAGACGCGCGACGGCGGCGGCGCCGATTTCGACGAGGCGCTCTGCGTGCGTTGCAGCCTCTACGGCGCCACCGGTGGCGGGGGCGCCGCGGGGAAGCCCCTGCCGTTACTCCTGTCCGCCGCCGTCGACGCGCCGGAGCTGGACTGTGGCCGGAGCACCGTCGACATGAGCCAGCTCGCCATGGAGGTCACGGACAAGTGCCAGCAGTGGGACATGGTGTTCCCTCTAGCTGCTGGGACGAAGGCCAAGGGCGGCGATCTCGTCGTCAGGCTGGCGTTCCAGAGCATCGACGACGGAGGCGCCGGGACGTACGGCCATCTAGTTGGCGAGGGCAAGATGTCGGCGTTGTCCTCATTTGCACGGAAGCTCGGCGTGTCGTCGATAAGCAGCACGCTGACCTCGATGATGACTCACACGAAGACGCCGAAGCTGGGCGTACCGGTGCCGGACCTGGAGGACATCGACAGCTTCATGCTTGTCAAGCACGAGGACACGCAAGACGATGACTCAGAGCTGCTGGAGTTCGACGTCATAGTCGATAAGGGCATCGACGTCATAGTACATACGGGCGTCGTGGGGCAAGAAGAGAAGGTTGAGCTGAAGGAAGAGGCTGATGAGGCAAATAAAGAATATGAGGCGTCGGTGGTGGTCCCCGGCGATGAGGTGGCTAAGGAGGGGGCCAATGAGATCGAGACGATGGCCATCGAGCAGGCAACGCCCAGCGATGTGTTGGACGCTGTTGATCATGCAGTGGAGCCCGTGGATGCCGAAGCGGCAGGATCGGAGGAGGCCTCGGTGGTCGTTGCCGATGACGAGGTCGATAAGGAGGTGACCAATGAACTCGAGACGGAGGCCCTTGAGGAGGCAACACCCAACAACGTGTTGGACGCCGTTGCTGATGTAGTGGAGGTTGTGGATGCCGAAGTAGAAGGATCGGAGGAGGTGTCAGTGGTTGCCGGCGACGAGGTGGCTAAGGATGTGGCCCATGATGAGCTCGAGACGAAGGCCCTTGAGGAGGCAACACCCAGCGATGTGTCGGATGCGGTGCCCAAACAAGGAGAAGACAAGGGCACAACCACTAGTAAGCCGTCGCGGCGTCGACATTTCGGATGGCGAATGCTTGCCCTCCTTGTCACCCCCATAGCAATCCTCGTGACCAAAAATCAGGATCAAATTATTAATAGATGTAGCATAAGTTGTAGAACTAGAACAAATAGTTTAGGATCGGCACAAATTATGGTATATGTGGAACAAAAATTATAATTATCTGGAAAAATAAATTGTAAACGTTGAAACAAATTACTAGGCCGGGGTCGAACAAAAATAATGTAGCAATGTGGAACCTGTTTTTGATGATATGGAACTTTTCTAAATTTGAAATGAAACTCTTTTGAACTTTGAACTTTTCTTTGTAAAGAGCATTATTTTTTTAAAAAAAAACATGAAACTTTTAATCCTAAGCGATGAAACTTTTCTTCTTAACAAACGGGGCATTGTTTTACTGAATGTGGAACTTTTGTTTTGAAACGGGTAACGTGGAACTTTTTATTGATGAAATTTTCATGTTAACAAATGGAACAATCTTTTAATTTATTGAACACAAAACTTTTTATTCTGAGCGATGGGGTAAAACTTGGGAGTTGTACATGCTGATATGCCATCTCTAAGCATTAACCAAACGCACTCAGGTGCAACGGGTTTAGCTCTCCATATGTCAACGAATCAGAAATTGTGGTCAATATTTGTTTGGGGAAAAGTTGCTCCCCTGTCCCACCAGATCCCCCGTATTTGTCTGGGCATGGACGTATACTACCGTTGAAGTTCCCCGACGGCGGAAGATACTGTTCGCAAGCGACGAGGATCCTCTAGTCATCGATGCCAGGTTCCGGATTGTTACTTGTTTGGGCAGTTCCAAATTGTTGTATAGTCCCAGAAAAAATGCTTCTTGTCTTGCTGGTGTGTGGTAGCCGCAGTCTGGTGCTCCACAGTCCACGGACCTCCACCAGTTGCATTGCTCCGTCTGTGCCTCAAATATATTGGCAAGCAAGGAGCTGCCTCTCAAAAAATCAAATTTGAAAAAAGAGCACCACTAGTATTTCGCGCCTCCTCTCCTCCCGCCATTTTTTCCGAAAAACAGTAGCCGTCCCGTCCTGCCACCGCCATACACTTCGCCATCTCCTCCGGTGCCGCTCTTATCTGCTTGACGTCCTTAATTAACTTGCTTCGAGCTGCGACCGAGAAGCTGCAGGCCAGACCGATCGAGCACTGGTCAAGTAGAGCGCGCGCCATGGCCGACGACGACGAGAAGGAGAAGTCGGCGAACCAAATCCTCCAGGCGCTCGACGCGCTCAGCCAGACGCTCCACAAGGCGCGCGCCACCCGCCGCACTGCCTCACTCCCGCTCCCTCGCTCGGCCAAGGACGACGATGATGTCGTCGATGCCGATGATGAGGCGGCGCGGCCGCCGCCCCGGCGCCGCTTGTCCCCGATGTCGCCGTTGCGGTCCAAGCCTAAGCTGCTGCACAAGAAAGAGGACGACGACGATTATGACGACGAGGAGGAGGAAGAGGGAGAGGACGACGACGAGTCGTCGGCGCCGCCCAAGAGTGGCCGGCAGCCGCAGGAGTTCACCGCGGTGAAGCCCGAGGACGTGATGGTGGACGGGGCGGCGGAGAAGAAGAAGGGGGTGACGAGCTGGGGCGCGACCCGCGTGCTGTCGCACATCGGCATGCGCCGCTTCGGCTGCGTCTTCTCCGTGGAGGTGGTGTCCGCGCAGGGCGCGCCGCCGTCGATGAACGGGCTCCGCCTCGCCGTGAACGTGCGCAAGAAGGAGAAGCGCGACGGCGACGCCGCTTCCGACTTCGACGAGGCGCTCTACGTGCGGTGCAGCCTCTACGGCGCCGGCACCGGCGGCGCCGCGGGGACGAATAATAAGCCGGTCAGCTTCGTCGAGCCGGCCCGGTCGCCGTTCCTCCTGTCCGTGGCCGTCGACGGGCCACCGGAGGTGCAGGAGTCGGCGAGGCGCCGGAGCACCGTCGACCTGAGCCAGTTCGCCATGGAGTTCACGGAGAAGGGGCAGCAGTGGGACATGGTGTTCCCGCTGGCTACTGCCGGGGGGAAGCAGGCCAAGGGCGGCGACCTCTTCGTCAAGCTGGTGTTCCAGAGCACCGACGTCGACGGGACGTACGGCGGCCAGCTAGGTGGCGAAGGCAAGACCATCTCCTCGTCGGCTTTGTCCTCGTTCGCTCGGAAGCTTCGCAAGTCGTCGTTGAGCAACATGCTGACCCCGAAGATGACTCGAACGAAGACGCCGAAGCTCGACGAGCCCGAGCCAGTGGCGGCCGAGGTGGAGGAGAAGCAACAGGAAGAGCCGGAACCAGTTGTCGAGGTGAAAGAGGAGCCACAGGAAGAGCCAGAGCCAGTTGTCGAGGTGAAAGAGGAGCCACATGAGGAAGAGCCTGAGCGAGAGCTAGTTGATGAACCCGCCCAAGCGGCCGAGGTGAAGGAGGAGGAGCAGCAGAAAGAGCCAGAGCCCGACACGCAAAACGATGACTCAGAGCTGCCGGTGTTCGACGTCATCGTCGATGAGAGCGTCGAGGGGCAACAAGAGAAGGCCGAGCTGAAGGAAGAGGCTGATGAGGAGGACAAGGAAGAATCTGACGAGGTGGCTAAGGAGGTGGCCAATGAGCTCGAGATTGAGGCCCTCGAGGAGACAACGCCCAACGACATGTCGGACGCCGTTGCTGATGCAGTGGAGCCCGTGGAGGCCGAAGCGGCAGAGTTGGAGGAAGCATCGGTGGTCGCTGGCGATGAGGTGGCTAACGATATCGAGACGGAGGCCGTCGAGGTGGCAACGCCCAGCGACGTGTCTGACGCCGTTGCCGATGCAGTGGAGCCCATGGAGGCCGAAGCGGCAGGATCGGAGGAGGTGTCGGCCGTCGCTGGCGATGAGGTGGCCAGCGAGCTCGAAACGGAGGTCGACGAGGTGGCTAACGATACCGAGACGGAGGTCGTCGAGGTGGCAACGCCCAGCGACGTGCCAGACACCGTTGCCGATGCAGTGGAGCCCGTGGATGCCGAAGCGGCCGAGTCGGAGGAGGCGTTGGTGGTCGCCGGCGACGAGGTAGCTAAGGAAGTGGCCAATGAGCTGGACACCGCGGAGGGCGTAGAGTCGGCAACGCCCAGCGACGTGCCGGACGGCGTCGCCAAGATAGTGGAGGACGAGGCGGCCGGACAGGAGCAGGTCAACGGAGAGTCCCTGCAGGTGCCGGAGCAAGGAGAAGACAAGGACGCGGCCACCAAGCCCCGGCGGCGGCGGCGATTCGGGTGGCGAATGCTTGCCCTCGTTGTCACCCCCGTAGCAGTCATGGTGAGCAAAAATATGAATGTGGTTCGTTTTTAAATGCTGTCAGCTTTTGTGTGCCACGGTGGTGTGTGTGTAATCTGTAGTTTTTCTGAGAATGGTATGTAATTTTTAGCAGTCCAAAATAATGAACAATGCATATACCGTTATGGTAGCAGATTACTCCAATCTCTCAAGCCACTCACTTCACTTTTGCGATATTTTTCTTCCAAAAAAAGGGGGGGCCGCGGGGGGGGGGCTGTTATCGCACGACTCGCGTGTTCCCTTCTCAGAGCGCCATCCCCATCCGCCGCAACGGCCGCCCCTTCCCCGCCCGCCACCACCTCAAGCGACCGGCGCTGCCTGCGCCTCTCGCCCCACCACCCGCCTCACTAACGTGCTCCGCCTTCGCTAATGGGCCATGTAAGCTGACACAAGGCCCACGACGTGTCACACGACTTTCCGTTCCAAATAACCGGGCTTCATTGGCTAATCAAGGGAATGAAACCAGGCCTGCTAGCCCATGAGACCCATGAAACTATTGTTCTGTTTATCTTATTTCTTTCTCTTATAATTTTGTTTGCGAGTTATGCATGTAACATTTTATCACTGGCAAGCGCACACTATTTCGAAAGGTCAAATTCATCAACTTTTGGAAGCTAGTTCAACGACAACATTGTTATAGTCAAATTCAATATTTTTGAAGAGATATTTCAACAATTTCTCATTTATTAAACAATGTGCTTGGGAGAGATATTTCAAAAATTCACAATAACATTTCCAATATTTTCTCATTTATTAAACAATGTGCTTGTACTTTGCAAAAAAAAAAGTGTGCTTGAAGTGGTGAAATAATGCACTTAAACTGTGGGCTTCTTAAGAAAAAAAACCAAACTCTACGGGGATGCATGTCTTTTGATGTTTTTTAGAAAACATATTAAACGGAATATTTTTGAATCAAAAAAGAATTATGTTTAACGAAAATGTGCTTCCATCCAAGGTTTACATTACCGCGGTAAACCGGACCGGTTTTTGTGAAAGCCGGAAAAACCGGTCCGGTCCGGTTTACCCGGTACTCCGGTTTTCCATTTTAAATTTTTAATTTTTTTGAAAATTTGAAGAAATTTGAAACAAAAAATATGTAAAAAAACTAGATCAAATTTTCAGCTCAATGGTGTAAACGAAACATGTATATTCAATCGTTTAGTATGTCAAAAAAATCGAGGAAGTTTCAGTGTAGAAAAAAAGAAGGAAAAAAAAAGAAAAACCTTTTTTAATGCACCAGCAATCTTTCTCGATTTGTTTGACCAAGCAAACGATTGAATTTTCATGCTTCGTTTCCACCATTGGGCTGAAAATTTGATCTAGTTTTTTTACATATTTTTTG
This sequence comes from Eragrostis curvula, assembly GCA_007726485.1. Lineage (NCBI taxonomy): Eukaryota > Viridiplantae > Streptophyta > Magnoliopsida > Poales > Poaceae > Eragrostis > Eragrostis curvula. The sequence goes on along the minus strand of CM017441.1, from coordinate 9,232,738 downwards.
TTTTAATTTTTTCAAATTTTCATTTTTTGACATTTTTTGCATTTTTTTCTTTTGAACGGTTTTTCGAAATTTGGTCCGGTTTACCGAGAAATTCGTCCGGTTTACCGGATTACCGGTCCGGTTTACCGATGATTTCAGTAGTTTTTGGTTCAAATTTCATCAAACGCATTTCGGACCGGTTTTCGTCTGGTTTTTCCGAAAACCGGACTTCCCGGTGGCGAGCGGTTTTACCGAGATAAACGAAATTGTAATCCTTGCTTCCATCCAGTCTCAATATGCTACGCCGAGAGCATATGAGAACCAGAAGGGAAAATGAAGAAAATGGGCTGAGTTAACCCACTCGAAGATAGTACAGAGTAGTAGGCTTGGTCCCCTCACCGAAAGTGCTTTCTGCTGATGTGGTAGCCGTGTCGCCGAGAAAGGATCTAGCGCCACCCTTCAGCTTAGTGGATGCCTCTTTCTACGTGGTTTTGTGCGCTGGAATCAATGCTTAAGCATTAAGCTTTTGACCCATTCCTGACTCACTCTCTCCATCATGGCAAAAGAACGGGAGATTGGGCGTGTTGGATTCTGCAGAAAGAAGAAAATGAACCATATATACCGCACCTGTCCTAGTTTTTCAAGAAGTAAAAAGGGTACCCGTCCCATATAAAGAGTCAGGACAATTGAACTGGGGTTTCCCATTTCTAGTTTAGTCGCACTGTTGTTTGTCCCGTCTCTAGTCCATACTTATGCTATATAATTTTCTGTGTTGCTTGAAGTTCCTCAGAATTTTTATATAGGAATAATCTGGTCACTACTGAAAATTTTCCAATGACAGCGGTAAAACACTGATTCTACGTCATACTCAGTGGCAAAGCACAGCACGTGTGATAGCGGCATATGGCAGCATTTCCATGTGGCAAACAACCAAGTGTCCCACAGAATCTTGGTTCAGGAGACACAACTCCCCTGCACTGTGTTCGGTAAATTTTTAACTGCCAGGGAACCGATCATTGCCAGTACAACTAATCACTTGAAAAACAAGTGTGGATCCACGCTACTCTGCACCTGAAGCTTCTTGTCTTCCCATACTAACCTCGTGATTGTGAGCTGTTCAACATATGGCAAGCGAACATGGAATATAACAAAGAGACCATACAAATCATTTCCAGTCTTAGCTTCCAACGTTCAGCTGGACAACATAGATGCACCCAATCTACATATAAGTCACTGGCAGTTTTATATTTTAGATTCCTTTGTCCAGGAATCATGCCATGTTCTTTCCAGTACTTCGAGAGAAATCCTTGTGGCCACTTTGTGTAGAAAGAAGATAAAGGGAACAGAATATATTCAGACACAAGTTACAATTAAGAACCATAGTATTTGTTCATCAGGAAGTCAGGGACTGCAAAGGAATTAGGCAATCTGTATGGTATTTAACTGCTGTGTACATTACACACACTATATTTATACCACCTGATGAATGAAGGAATCATGCTTTAATAGCCTCTATCTGAGCTCTTTACCTTAGCGCACATGCGCAATGGAGTTGAGAAATGGGAGGGCATATACATGCAACTACATGAAACTACCTCATCCACTCCTTTTTTTTTTTTTTTGAGACCAACCTCATCCACTCCAATTTGGTGTGCTACGTTGATACACACTAGAGGTATAACAGAATAAGCGGCTGTCTGTGCTCAAGATGACTGTACAATAGGTTGGTCCCCGAACGGTCCATGCAGCCAGCCTCTAGCAATGTGTCTGTATGCGGCCTCCGTCAAGTGGATGCCATCCCAGCTCCAGTGTGTCTTTGGATCAGCACATGATGTCGCCCCAGGCTCACCACATTTGGCTGTTAGATTGAAGTTGTAAGGGCCCCTGCCGGGAGCGCCACAGCATGCTCTAGGTAGTTGTTTGTAAAATCCTGCAATGTAAACAAATTGTAAGGTTCCTTCATTCACTTAGGTACGTTATAATACAAGTGCTATTCATAACAAAGACATCTTATGAAACTTGGGATGAAACAGCATATCCTAGTTACAAAGGCAGTTATGTGTCTTCATTATCTTGTGGTCACACAAATTCTATTGTACAGAAATAAAGGATGGCCACGTAGCTCTTGCCCAATCATACAGAGGTGATAAGGATGGACGAATTTGCACCCATATCTTGATGTCCAGAAGCAACCAATCCATAACATGAAAGATACTCCCTCTGACATAGATGTGTCACCAATATGATCCTATGACGTCTCAACAAATTTGGTTATATGAGTCCATGCTAACTATATATTTGGAATGTTGCCCAGAAATTTCTGGAGGAAAGGAGCTAACAGAGTAGCAATACACAAGTCATAACGAAAGAAAGACACGCCAAATATAGGTCGTCCTCAGATGGAGTCAGCTAATTACGGTGCTTCCTATCAGTGCACTTCCAGTGATAAGGACTTGAACAAAAGATGTTTTTCGGAAATATTAAAATGTAGTAGAGAACAGTTAGTCCTAGGGTTCGGTACCTTTTGCATTTAACGGAATCAAGTTGTTGTCCTGATTATTTACATTTTTCTGAATAAGTTTCGAACTCAATAGTCATGTAGTAAATCTTGGCATGGGCTGTACAGCTTCCTACTATATAGATAGCATAAATATTCATCGCTGTCTGAAATTTTTTGGCAATAGGTTAAATTTGCTATTGCAAATGTTACCAAAGCCACATAAACCTCCCCAAGTCCCTATGTGTTTAATTTTCAGGGGAGCCCGTCTCATCTTCCATGTATCTAAAAGAAAAGAGGCCAACTGTACAAATAAGAATACAAGAGCTTGCAGACACTTTGTAACATGAACAGTAACTAGTTGTTCTGGAAGTGGATAAGAGATCCTGTCATATGTCTACAATCTTTCTATTTCCGACTATAAAGTATGATCTGTCATATTCTTGACAGTTTGACTCATCGAAGATAGGTGGTACTCCACTGGAGAAGGCTTTGGGGAACCTACATCTAGATCTGAATTCTCCTGCAATAATTTACTGCATAAGAACTGAAAGTGATAGTTTGACTCCACACTGAGGTTGAATTAAGTATGTTGGAAAACGTCAGACCTTTCTCTGACAATTGGCTTTGAAAACCTTATCCTCAGTCGTAATGCTATAAGTTCCCCAGTGATTCAATCAGTTTTGTCAACTAAATCCAAAATATTTGTATCTGTGTTGATTAAGTATGCTGTCGTATGTTTGACTCATCAAAGATTAATGGTACTCCACTGGCTAGATCTGAATTCTCCTGCAATAATTTACTGTATCTCACAACAACTAAGGGTGATCTTTATCTAAACACAACTAAGGGTTATAGTTTGATTCCACAGTGAAGTAGAGCTAAGTATATTAGAGAACGTTAGGCATGTCTGACAATTGTCACTGAAAACCTTATCCTCGGTAATACACTAATACTACCATAACAATATAAGTTCGCCAGTGATTAAACCGATCTTATTAACAAATACAGATTATTATATCTTCATGAATAAACAAAACAGAGAACTGAGAGACTCACCGAATTTCTCAGGCTGAAGAATGAACTGGATAACCGGCGTGAAGTAATCGCCATACATGATCCGCACACCAGGGTGCTTTGCACGGAGCTTCTCTAGCGCTCGCTTGAGCATCGCATTATGCACCCAAGAGAACGTGTTGAACCGCTTGAGACAGCCGGTTCGCGGGCCGTGCTCCTCCTTGGGGTCAATGTACATGGTCAAGTACACTGGAAAGCACCCAGATGGCATCACTCCAGGCACGATCAAGTCCTTTGCCCCTTCGGCAATCAATTGCTGCATCACACACAAGGGAATTTGAGCAACGCAACAAACTACAAGCACAATTGTTACGTTTACCTAGAAAGCACACTGAGCAATAGCAAACACACAATTGTTATGTTTATTACCTCGACGCCATCGGAGATGCCCTGAATTACATGAGGCATGAGCTTGTAGGCCTCCTTGAGGTCCTTGCCGGCGAACAGCGGCGCGTTGTAATCGTTTCCACCGAATTCACCCACGACAAACAGCGACTTGCCGAAAAATTCCTTGCATTCTTCACAGAACAGGGAGAGAAAATACATCAGCAGAAGAATCAAAACCAACGTAATGAAACGAGAGGTACTTGTAAAAAATTGGTGAATTTTCCATTTTTGATTGTACCTTGGTCGGAATAGCAAAGTGAAGGCTTGAGGTCGCGCAGCCACTGGATTTGGGTGAAGAGGGAGCCGGAATTCCAGACGGTCTTGCCCAGTCCCCTCTTCTCGAAGAACTCAGTGTCGAGCGCGGTGGCGCCGGTGATGGCGAAATTGGCGCCCTGCTCGAAGGTGGCGTTCTTGGCCTTGGACGGCGGCAGCAGCGGCAGGCCGAACTCTTGCGCTGCACAGCCAGGAACGCACGAATTCCGTCAAATTCTGGAACCAGAGACATAACCAAGTAGGGACGCGAAGGTGAAAGAGCCCGTCTTTACCGATGAAATCGACGACGAGGCGGCCGTCGGAGCAGCGGCCGGTGGGGTAGCCGAAGTAGGTCTGGCCGTAGGGGAGGCGCGCGGTGGCGAGGTAGTCCGGGATGCCGTCCGTGACGAGGTTGCCGGCGTCCACCAGCGAGTCCCCGAAATTGAACACCGCGCGGTACCTCCCGGTGCCCTCCGCCGCCTCCGCCGCCGGCACAACAGCCGCAAGAATCAGCAGGGCGGCAAGAACCGCTCTCCACGCAGCGCGTCCCCTCCTCGCCCTCGCCGCCAGCGCTCCTCCTTCCTCACCCATGGCGGCCGGCTGGACCCCGGAATTCGCGCGCGGAAAGAAAGCGAGCAGGAGCAGAGGAGGAGTAGGAGGGAAGAAGAAGGGGCCCGGGTTCGGAACTTGGCCGGGCTGGTGGAGCGCGGCAGCTAGCGACCCGTGGCGCTTGTCCGCTTCCCCCTCTTCTTCTTCTTGTAGTAGGCCGCTGCTGCCGAGTGAGAAGAGACCATGGATGGACTCCTGTGCGGCGCGGTTCGGCCGCAGGGTGCTTTGGGTCGCTTTCGGCCGCCGCGCGTGGCTGTCGATTGGACTCTAGCAGCCTGCTTAGCGCGGCGCAGGGGAGTGGAGTGTGGAGTGTGGAGGGGTGCCGGCTGGAGCTGGAGCTGGAGTGGACGGACGGACGTGTGGCGTGGGAACAGGGACGTGCAACGCGGCGCGGCGCATTCATTGACTGCGACCGTATCCTATCCCCCACGGGGGTGGTGTTGAATGTTGGGGACGGGACGGCGGTAAATGGCGTGCAGGCGCCGTGTCAACGTGTTCCGTACTTCCGGAGAGGTCGCCGCACTCTGATGTGCGGCCGTCGCGTCGGAGACGTCGACGGTGGTGGTGCACGACGGTGCGACGGTGAACTGGCGGATGGTAACTGGAAATTAATCCAGGCGACGCCACGCACGGCCATCGGATAATCAGATGGGATGTTGTCAGTGCACCCATTTCCATCCAGCGGCGCTTACTCATCTGGCATTGTCTGATTAGAGCAAAAAAAAAAAAAACTTGACAAGAAGATTATTTGGTGGCCTGCTGAAAAGTTTCCTCATCAAATGACTAGTGCATCAAAAGGCCTTCACTTTTACTTTATCCACCAAACCAATGTAATCTCAGCTATAGAACAAATGACCATCACGTACAACACACTACAGGTCTGTTTGATTATATATACAGCATAAGGTGTGTGCTTGATGATGGACTGGACATTCTGCTCTAAGTGCTCTTTGTTTTGTTTACTTCAGCTCTGTTTGAATTTTTTTTGGGCCCACAATGAAAGAAACAGTGTTGAGGAAGCTGTCCAATGACTTTTTTTTAGTACAATCCAATGACTGTTTGGCACATATAATTTTCTGATAACTACCGGGCCTGCTAGACTGGTCATAAATCAGGCCGGGTTCAAGTTTGAGCTGGGCTGACCCTGATTTTCTCCTGGTAAGAAGAAACAAAGCAAGGGCTTTATATATAGGCCGCCGTATGCGAACTTCAGTGAACGGGCCGACATTAGCACGAAGCATGGCCCAAAGAACACTTAACGGGCTTAACTCCCCACGGACAGGATATCTGCTTCGATAAGTCTATGGCGCGTATAGACGCGCTGCGACGCTAACGCGCGTACCGTGCGGCCCGGCCCAAAGCGAAGCGCGGTGCGAGCGGGGCGAGCAGCCGGCCGGGGGCGGGCGGCGCGGCGCGGCGGCACGCCGGAGGTGGGGGAGGGCGGCGGGGTTAGAGTCCGGGGTTGTCGCGGAGGCCGGGGGCCATCACCATCGCCGGACATAGAAGGAAGGGTTCGGGGGCGGCGGTCGCGACCCGGCGGCGGGCGGCGGTATGGCGGTGCGGCGAGGCGGCGGTGGCGCCGCCGTAGCCGCGGGCGGTGGGCGGGGTAGGCGGCGGGGGCGTCTTGTCGGAGAATTTAGCGGCGGCGGCGGTTGGCGGGCGGCGCGGCAAGGCGGCGCGGCGCCGCCGGCCGCCGGGGGTGGTGGCGGGCGGGGGAGGGGCTCGTGCGGCGGACGGCGACGGAGGCCGCGGGGGCGGGGCGCGCCGGGGCGGGGGCGGCGGCCGGCGACGGAGACGAAGTTGTCGGACACGTGGCGGCCTCCGGCGTGGTACACGCGATTAGCAAACGCGCGTCCGGACGCACTATAACGCGGTCCTATCTGCTTCCAGCGGAGGTGATATTGTCATTATCGCAAAAAGGAACAAAAGAAGGTGATATGCTGATATGGTGCCCCCGGGGCAGTTACTAAGTGTACCTTCTCAGCTGTATCTATCAAACATACTCTCTCCTTTTTTTTTCCGAGGGGTCTATCAAACATACTAGTAGTACTATTGTTCATCAGGAAGGTGTAATAATTACCGAAATCTGCGATTGTTGTAATTATACTATGTGCCCAAAGGTTATGTTGTTCTACTGCTAGAACTAGAAGTGCAATCTGCATTTCAACGGCTGTGTTATGCAAAACAAACGCAGTGAAATTTCTGCTTGAATATATTTTCTTTTTTCTTCTTTTTCCTCATCTTTTCATACGTCTGAATGATGTACCCTCACAAACGCCATGCGGGGTTCGTTCTGGAACATCCCTTCTTGATCCAACACATTCCCTCGTTAAATCCGCCCGTCATTCCAAAAGGGATTCCGAGACTGACAGTGGCAGTTTCCAATGCCTACCAGGTCATTCAGCATCAGTCCAAACGGTGACCAAATGCAGACATCAGTGATCTCGTCCTGTAAGGACATGTAAACCTCTAGTCATAAAAGTATCCAGACGAATGCCGGTTGTTTGGACGTCAGGCCCTGACCATAACTTCCACAGCTTCCGTGGATATAGCCCTTGCCGTGCACTATATTCCAGTTTTTTTTTTTTTTTTTTTGTTGGCACGATTAGGTTGTTATCAGTGCAACTATCAAAATTATGTTTGTTGCCTGCAATGTAGTGCTGATGTTTAAAATGGTCCATTTCTCTATTGTTCAGATCCAGCAAGCTTACCCAGTTGTCAAGTAGCCATCATTATCAATTTATCATAACGGTTTCTGGTATTCTGTCGTCTAGAGATGTTAATATGTTGATCATCACTTAATTAGCAATGCCAGAATAGATCTGGATGGAAAAAGATAGTACCACAGAAATGCAGATCATAAGAAAGTTGCACATATTTTATTTTGCTACATATTCTTGCAGTTGCAGATTATTACTGATCCCAAGTCTTGATGAATGAAAAGAATCAGAAAACATGTCAAACATGGTACATATCTGTACTACTACAGCTTTGCAGTTGGAAAAATATCTATACCAGCACAGTTTATACAATGTTCCAACTTCCAATGAACAAATTAAACAACTTTACTCATAACTTAATCTCTTCTTCAGTGCCTGAAGCACTCCTCATATTATATATCTCTAGCAGCAACACTATTACATACAGTTAATCATATCAATTCTTTAGAATTGGGGGTTCAGCGTAGGGGCCATTTAACCAGCCACGGGCGATCATTCGGTATGCAGCTTCGGTCATGTGGATGCCGTCCCAGCTCACGTATGCAGATGGGTTGGAGCACACACTTGCGCCTTGCTCACCACACTTCTTCTTCAGGTTGAAGTTGTAGCTGCCCTGTCCTCCGGCGCCGCAGCAAGCTTGCAGAGCTGTGCTGAAACCTGCATTACCGACAAAAAATGTTCAGACCAGGAACACAAATCTGAAATGTAAAATGGTCCTACAAATTATAACTACAAATCGATAAGTAGTATGGTATCAATCATATCATCAACATGTATCCGGGATGTCTTATGATAAACAGGTAGAAGGGTTAACTCACCAAATTTCCCAGGGCTGACAACAAACTGCATAGCAGCCTTGAAGTAATCCCCATACATGATTTTCGTCTTCGGGTACTTCTTCTGAAGCTCGCTAAGCTGCTGCTTGAGCTCCCTGTTGTGGTGGTAGGCCAGGCGGTTGTACCTCCGAAGGCACCCGGTGCGGGCATTGTAGTCTGATTTTTTGCTAGTGTTGTACAAGGTCAGGTACACCGGGAAGCAACCAATTGGGAGGACGCCGGGCACCAATAAGTCCGTTGCTCCAAGTTCTATCAATTTCTGAAACAAACAAATTTTGCTCAACGTGAGAAAATTAAGGAAGATCTACCTAAAACCATAACGCCATGCATGTGCAGTTCAATGCATCACCGAATCAAAGAGATAAGCTAGCTATCCATCGCCATCAGTGACACTGCTTAGATTTATTCAGGCCCCTTGAAAGGTGTGGAAACAAACCATTTTTTTTAGAACCCTGTCATGTGACAGCCATTTCATGATGGGCATGCAGATAACAAATGATTCCTTATTATCTTTACCTGCCGTACCTTTTACATGCCCTGGTGCCCATTCTCTCTTCATTGTGCAATCATACTCTACCTGAAGTCCCCATCTACGCATCACATGGACTACGCTAAGCAACAATCTGATGGACTGTGCACAAGCTCATTCTAGCATACAAAGTACAGCTCCATGCCACCGCAAGTTCGCAGTGTGATTGATTCTGAATTTTATTTTTCCCATTTGAAAACAGTTTGGCTACAGGGACATCACGTTGAACCCCCAGGAAGAAGATTCTGTCCTAATGAGGAATCAAATCGGTCACATGTTCACTCCCTATTTTAATCTCTAAATGGATTGATAACCCCAGTTGACCGTTAAAGCACATCTAATTGAGATCTACAGATCTAATCTAAGTCAAGAAAATGTGCAAACTATGTGCATGCTTGTAGCCTGGTAGGTACACTGCCCTCCACTCACTGAATACTCCCTTTTCTGAAACTCCAATAAGTCCACAAAATTCTAAACATTTTTAATAAAAAAAATATCAGCCATGTCTCCTAGCAATCTCACACCAATTCGGTGCCATTATTTCGTTCTGTAATGTGATTCCACTTTTCCACTTCTATGTGGACAATATCTAGTCAAAACAGATGAGGGCAGCCTGAATCTCCAGAATTAGTCACTACTGCACCACTCCGGTTCCCTGAACCTCTAAATGCAGCACTTTGTATTACTTTACCACTTTAGCATGTATATATCCAAGTTATGATGTGGTGCCTACACTAGAACTTATAGCGACGCATAATTCAGGGTTCACAGATACATACCTCGACGCCATTGACGATGGCCTTGGCAACAAGAGGCACGTATGTCTTGACATCAGAAAACGGGACACCGGAGAAGAGCGGCGCATTGTAGTCATTGCCCCCAAACTCGCCCACCACGAAGAGGGACTTGCTGAAGTAGTCCCTGCACTCTGCAACAGTTAACAACATTCAACCAAGTCAAAAGCGTGCTTCACCATCAGTAAAAAAGGTGGTGGTAAAAATTCAGATAACACGCAGAGCAGAGCCATGAGAGGCAGCGGCGTCAGAACCGACCGTTCTCGGACTTGCAGAGCGAGGGCTTCATGTTCTGGAGCCAGCCGATCTGGGTGTTGATGGAGCCGGTGTTCCAGATACGCTGGTCGATGCCGTGCGCTTTGAAGAAGGAGTACTCCAGTGCTGTCGCGCCGGTGATGGCGAAGTTGGCGCCCTTCTTGAAGTCCGTGTTGTGCGCCTGCGATGGCGGTGGCAGCGGCAGCCCGAAATGCTCAGCTGCAAAATCGACAAATGATTTCCGTCACACAAAGCGGAGGGGACCTTTGACATCATGCTATGTTGGCCGTGAACTGAAAGTGGGTCATAATTCAGATAGCAGCAATGCTGTGTCTGTGGAGTGAAAAAAGAAGTTTTTTTTACTGTGCTCTTTCAGCAGCAAGCATATGCGGCTTCTTTTACCACTCGGAAAAGAAAAAGAAAAGGACCTTTAATTCGCATCGATACTTTGCTCTAGCAGGACGGAGGCAGCAATAATTCGCACTGAAAAAGCATCAGCTCTTTCACCAGCTGATTTCTACCGCTCATGTGTTTCAATAATAAATCAGCACCTTTTTGACTTGATTAAAGGACAGCATCACCGAAAACAAACAACATTAGAGAAGAAAGAGCAGGTCTTTCATCTCAAACTTGAGTAATCAATTTCATCTTTTATCAAAAAGGTGGGAAATTATCTATTTTGACCTGATTTAAGCTTTACGCCACCAAGAAACAAAAAGAAATCCAGGAAACACGGTGTGGTCACCAGTCAATTTCGTCACGACCAAGGTCAGAGCACGGTCACGCACTCCAAATCGACAAATTTATTTCATTTAGATACACTTGGCGAAAAGAAATGGCGAAAGAAAAGAAACGGACGACGAGGCCGGCGGAACAGAGGAGGAAGAAGAGGCCATCGCGCCGTGGCGGTGGCGCCGGAGGTAGGGAATGTACCGAGGAAGTCGACGACGAGGCGGCCGTTGGAGCATCGTCCGGTGGGCTTGCCGAAGAAGGTCATCCCGTAGGGCGGGCGCGCGGTGGTGAGCGCCTTGGGCGTGCCGTTGACGATGAGGTTGCCGGCGTCGGAGAGCGAGTCGCCGAAGCTGAAGATGGCCTTGTACGTCTTCTTGCTCCGGCGCGCCGCCGCGCATCCCGGCGCCGCCGCGAGGCAGAGCAGCGCGGCGACGAGCAACGGGAGGAGGAGCCGGCGACGCGCGGGGAAGGCGGCCATTGCGGCGGCGGGTGTCGGCAGCAGCGGGCGGCGCCCGAGGAGGCGCATGTGCGGTAAGAAAGAGAGAGGAAGAGGGTTCTTTGCTTGTGTGGCGCCTTCCTCTGCTTTGCCTTTATATAACTGCAGTCTGCAGCGGTGCCGGAGTGAATGAGGTGGCTGGGCTGCTGTGGATGCTTGCAGAGAGTTTTGCAGATGCCAGATGCAGCTGAGGTGTGGATGCCACTGTTTTTGGCCGATTACTGATGATGACCCCCTGCCGTCGCAGTGCTAAGCTTGTACCGTAGTGCTAGAATAGCGTTAACACCAGTATTAGCTGCAGCTATAACTGATTATTAACTAGAACTGCAGCACTGAATGTTTTCTTGTGCGCGGGACATAGGAATCACTAGCTCCGAAATGTGGGTGGACGGTAGGTTCTGAATTTTCTTTTCACCAAACTGTTTGAAAATGTAGCCGTATCTCATGTCCGTTTGAACAGTGAGGCACCCTGATACCTGAGCAACGTACTGTGGCTGTCATAGAGGCCACTAAACAAAATCATAGAAATACTAACTGTTGATTTGTTAATGCAGTGAGCTCTACGACCACAAGGGTTAAAGTAACTCCACTTCGGTTTGGGCCCGGCCCTAGTACTACTGAAGACGATAGGAGTGGTTTCCGATTCCTGCCTGAAGTTGGATAATAATGAGATGCTGCTTCTCTCTCTGTGATCCTGTGTCATTATGAAATGGATCTATGAGAGCAAGGTTCAACTTGAGCCGGGTCGACTTTTCATGTTTGGAAAAGTATACTATTGTTTATTAGATGTGTAAAAAGGCCGCAGCTCTGCCCGGGAAAATTATATGGGCAACTTTGGGAGCAGCTGGCGGACGCTTTTCTTTCCTGGCCTGGTCTGGCCGGTCGTTCAACCGTCCATTCATTTCCCTCCCAGATTTTTCACACTGGAGCCCTTTGTTTTGTTGTCATTTGCACAAATACCGTCTTAGGTTTGTTTCCCGCGCAGTGGAAACTTCATATTTGCGCTGCGTGTGGAATGATTTCCAATTCGGAATCAGAAGTTTTATTATGATAATTTTTTAAAACCACTACATAACTTTGTAAATTACAACCACATTTAATAAGCACAATTGCCCGTAACATCAAAAAAATGCACATATATATTATACATGGTGCAAACTTATGAGATCAAAGTTGAAATTTAAATAAAATATTGACATAAAGTATAATAGAGAGTAATAACAGAAGAAATAAGTGACATGTGGATATTTTCAAGTGCCATACAACATGCATATTGTCTCTCACCCCATGACCCTAAATGCCATTGGTGAGTTAATTGTTAGACTTTTCGATGAGTTGTGTACTTTGCAATAGTGCAACAAGAGCATGTTGACGACGACATTATTATAAAGTATGATGTACAATAGAGGATGAAGCAAAAAAAAGAGAAGAAGGAATGTACAATGACCCACACGAGAGCACCTACGTCAAGAAAGAAGTAGTACAGTGCTTACGGATGGATCCAAGGATCTTGTAAACGTGCATTGTGGATCACTGGATCTTGTAAAAATGTGGCAGCGGTGTGGCATTTTTCTATGGCTTTTCAACTCGCTCTATACGTGAGATAAAGAAAAAAAAAGCTCCCTGTATGCGTGCTTACGGATCCATGGATCTTGTAAAATACGGAGAAGTTCAGGGTTCCTTGTTGAAAATGATCCTATCTCTGCACCCTTGAAGTCAACAAATGCTCCAATCCTATGCCTGCAGAAGTGGCCCATGTTTCTTTGTCCCAATGCACCCCAGCTCATCCGACGGACGTGTTCAGTAGTGGCCACTGCCATTAACACGACTCGATCTGCTTGGCACCGTGGTGGTTGAGCTATACTATTAGTCGGTCGCCGTGCCAAACACACACACTGAACATAATAATGTATCGCCCCAAGACGGTACTAGTAGCAGTACTGTGCACTAGATGGCCGAAGCTTCTTGTTGGAGATCACTAGGACAAAAATTATAGGACAACACGCCCGTTAAATGTAGGAGTACCGCAGTACTCTCTTGGTAATGTCGCACCTACACACACGATCTAAATGAAATGCTACAGTGGTATATCTATCAATGATATAACACAAATAAATTAAAGGAGATATGTAGCCATATAGACAAAGTCACGGCTTGGATTTAAAGATTCGAGTTTGTGATCACATTCGTAGAAAAAACTATGATAAGCAGGCAGTCCATCGCTTTTTGCATAGTGGCAAATAAAACCCGCGGAAAATTTTTTTGCATGCATGTGAGGTCAACCTAACTTGCATGCTGATGAATGCTGGAAGGATAAAGAGAACGTGCACCGGTGGCAGCCGCACTGACATGATCACAAGATTCCAAAGCATGTCACATGCGAGGTGGCGAGAGAAAAGGTGCATTTTTTTTATATATTAAGAGATAAATAAGACACATATTACGTGGTACGACGAGGTGGTTAGTGGTAATATTTCATACACTCATCACTGTCAGAAGCTCAACGGCTAGTGCGTTGCATGTTTTTCCTTCTTCAGAAACCACAAAGATAATAGGGTGCATATCAGGTGCAAACTATGCAAAAGTTGGGAACCTGAAAATTTTCAATCACAACCATTGAATCTTGCATCTATGCTCAGAATTCACATCTAGATGATGCATGTGGGTTTGGTCATTATGCAGATTCCCCCTTCACTTTCTTTGAGTCTTGGACTTTTGGACTTTCAGTTGCACGATTCTTAGCCGTAGATGCAAGATCCAACGGTTGTGATTGAAACTTTTCAGGTTTCCAATTTTTACTTGGTTTGCACCTGATATGCACCCAAGATAATAACAGAGCACACTGTAATGTTTGTTGAAGAAACAGAGGACACGGGCCACCTGAACATAGACACTCTTACCTGTGGTGCACAGTAGAGTTTAGAACAGCGAGAGTTTCACAGGAGCCTAAAAAGTTACACAATGTTCGCTTCGCTGTTTTGCAGCAGCTACAGTGTTCGTAGTTATTTCTTCTGCAGCAGCTACAGTATTCGCAGTTATTTCTTCTGCAGCTGCTACAGTAAAACAGCTGCTTCGCAGCGAAGCGAACAGGCTGTTACATACGCTATTATTTTACTCCTATATATGGGCGTGCAAAGTTTCTTACGTGCCAAACGTAACCTACGTCATCAGTTCGAATACCAGCAGGAAGTTGGGCCTGTAGCATGATGTCACTTTGATAGTTTGATTGTTGCTTTTGGACTCCGAGAGGGGGATAAAGGTTTGTTAATATGGTTAAGTGTCGTAATCAGATCTCGAGGTGACATTCTGCCCGAAAAGATGGTCTGGTCACGAGTTGACGACTAAGCTTGCAGATGAAAAATAAAATGCTTACAAAGCAAAAGTCGGCTGCCCTCCCATCAGTTCTTAAGAGTGTTATCGCTCGAAAACAAAAGTTCTTAAGAGCGTTCCTGTTCACTGGCCAATTTGGTGATCCAGGCGGCGTTGGGAACTGCGTAACGAAAGTACTAGCACGCGCATGACCATCGCGGAGTACAAGTGCAGGAATGACTGAAATCCGTTAGACTTAAGTGCTCAACGAGTTACCTGAGGAGGACATTAGATAAAGTTTAGCACCGAGTGGACTTCATGAAAGTTCTGAAACTACACATGAGAAAGTTCACGTGGCGTAGAGCGTACATGTGACTAGTTCAAATGCCAGCACGAAGTTATCCTAAAGTGAAGTGCGAGAGCTAGAACTAGCAAGAATATGTTCTTGGCGAGGTCGATCCGTGGCTTCCATTAGGTTACATGACCAAATTAAGCGTGCACGACGCACAGCCTGGAACAGAATCGACCGGTTCCCCAGAGCAGCAAGTGAGTAACCAATGAGCAGGCTCCCTTTCATCGCGTGGGCCTTGAGAGGTACCCACGAAAAGCTGCGAATAATGCGATGCTCATGCATGGCAGCCGGCCGGGCAGAGTAGGTGAGCCAAATCTATCAAGCTGCAGCCCGCCCCCTTTCTTGGCCCCTTGGAAACTTCCAAATGTTGGAGGGAGAAACAATAATAGAGAAGTGTAAAGAAAACATGTGTTGGTTACAGTCGAACTGGCAACGGGAGGAAGTGAGAATGAGATGCAAGTGCAACTGCGAGAATTTTTTATTTATGTTCTGAATTAGTTTGGTGTGATCCGGTCTGGTTTGACGTTGGACTCGTAGCATGATGTCAGATGGATTATTGGTGCTTTTGGAGAGAGGGGATAAATCTTTGTTAAGATAGTTAAGTGTCGTAATCAAGATTTGAGGTTGTTGTGAAGGTTCAATCTTGACATTCTGGTTTGAAAAGGGTCTTGTGTGTCTGCACGAGTTGACAACTATTAAACTTGTACCTGAAAATAAGATGCTACAGAGCGAGTCTAAGGATGTTGCCGTTTGGTGATCCACCATCCACGCAGTGTTGTGTACTACGTACTATGTACTATTATATATCCAAAAATGAAAACCCCATTTCCTCTTATCCAAGAAAGCAGAGTACAACTGCAAGATGATATTAGCACACTTGTCCCTTGCAACAATACTAGTGTCCGTGCACAATACTCACATGCATGTAGCAAGTAGTAAAACACACAAACTTCACTGTTCAGGACCATAGTTCAACCCCAATCCGTCTGTCCAAAATCCAATACGTATATCCGGCAAGAAATGAAAGCCCCCCTCTCTCATCCAAGAAAGCAGAGCACAACTGCATGACGACATTAGCACACGCTTGTTCGTTGCAACAATACAAGCGTCCGATACCGAGTACACGGTCACCACACATGCATGTACCAAGTAGCAAGAACACACTGAAGTTATTCGACCCTGTTCCACCCGAATCCGTCCGTCCAAACTGCAACGGACGAAATGCCAGCACTTATTACACATGGCATGGAAGGCTCGCCTGCGTGGAAAGGTTGCAGCAGTAGTAACACATGTCCATCTCCATCTATCCGCGCTGTCCGCAGTGCATACTCTTTAAGTCATTGTTGCGTGCATTGGTATGGTGGAAAACACGTGATAAAGAGACCATGAAGCCCCACCGCGACGTGTAGGATGTGCATACGTAACGAACCGATCCACACCGACGGAGAAGGTAGGAGCCATGCATGCTGAACGAAAACGACAGTCCAACTCGATCATTCACCCTGACAAAAAGAAATCAGTCAGTCATTTTGCCGCATTCCGGTGCCCTTGGCTTCGTGATCGATCGTGGCCATATATTTCTCCCTCAAAACACACGACGCCGGACTGGTAATTAAGCTAGGCCATCCGCTGAAAGCATGATGCTGAGAATGTGACAGAAATTCCTGCGATCCAACTCTGCGTTCGTTGCTTTCCACCGGCCGGCCGGTGTATGTGTGGCCGACTGGCCGTGGCTCCAGAGCTCCGCTCGCTCGCTGCGGTGGTGGGCGAGCCCACCACCGACGACGGAGACCGGTGGGGGAATCTAGCTAGTGGTCTGGTGAGGAGAGGGACGGTGGGTGTGGCTGCTACTCGTGCCGGGGACCAGCGTACGTATGTCATTGTTGTACGTACTGCCCTACCACCATGAAGCCCGATTACACCTCAGCTGGAAGCATCCATCTGGTAATATCTGCATCTGCGCATGCATCGAACCGCCTCCATTAACGTTCTCGATAGTTGGCTGGGGCCTGCACGGACGGAAGCAATAGCTAGCGTAGCGGGAGGACCCATACGTGTCAAGTACAGTACGTACGTGCAGGGACCAGCTGCGATCGACCGGCGCATCGCATGCATGTATGGTAACTTCTGCCGGCCCATCCTTGTTCTTCTTCGGGTCCGGAGGCTCGCTGCGTAGGCATGGCACGGCGAGGCAAGTGAGCAAAAGTGTGTTAAAATGCACGAGCAGCGAGACAGACGGTTTCAGAGATTGAGACCCGCGGCCACGGGAAAGAGGAGGATGGGGGCGGGGCTAGAGACGCCCAGGAAATTGACGCGCGACATTCAAGTTGTGAGCAGTCGCCGTAGGTGAGACTGATCTATCATTCGTCCTTGCCTCCTTGGTCCCTTTGTGGACGTTTCCCAAACAATGCTTGGGCGCATTGTGTGTCACAGGGATTGGGAGGGAGAAATTAAAATGTGTTGGTCGCGGTTAGTGCTGGGACTCGGGCCGTGCCCGGGCCGGCACGGCACGGGCCTGTCGTGCTTCGGGCCGTTTCGTGCCGTGCCGGGTTGGCCCATCGGGCCGCATCGGGCCGTGCCGGTCGGCCCAACATTGTAAAAATGCGGCCCGGGCACGGCACGCGGCACGGCGGGCCGTCATCGGGCCGTGCCAAGCCCGGGCACGGCCCGGTTTCAGTGAAAGCTTCCAAGAATACGTTTTCAGCAAGAGAAGACGCATTTTTATTGTTTAAATCGATTCTTTTTATAGTGTTACATGGATAAAAAAATTTCAAAACTTCCACCAAAATTATACTAGATTAGGACAGCCCTATTACAAGTGTATATCAAATTTGAGTTCTAAAATCAACATAGTTTGTGTGTATATCAAAAAAACAAAGGAAATGTGAGTTTTTGCATTTTTAATCTCCAAAAATATACTGAATTTTGAACTCAAATTTGGTGTGGAGTCGTTACAAGTCAACACCAACCTCTACAATTTTTGGGGAATTTTTTTAACAATATTTGTATGAATGTGTGTTCAAAATTTACTAAACGATATAGAAGTTCTAAGCTTTTGAGACAAACGAGGAGCAATTCGAACTTACATCAGTGTAAGTGCTTCAAAAAAAATTATACAAAATTCCTATGTGTAAAGATGTATAAGTTGTACATCCACACAAAAAATGACTTAAAACTTCATATTTTTTGAAGATCTACAAAATGATGAAGAAAATGTTGAATAGTGACCATTAATGACTTGACTGATTAGTAGAAAATTGAACTATAAAAGTTTGTATACAAACATTCCACATGATAGAGATGATTTTTTAAAGATTATAGAAAAAAGAATCATCAAATTTGGACCACATATGCAAAATCTAAACAAGTTTATATTTTGAAATATGAATCAAAATAACAAAAAGAGCGTTGGCTAAAGAACTTGACAAGAACACATTATCGGGCTAAATTCGGGCTGCCGGGCCACAACCGGGCCGTGCCGGCCCGAGCACGGCCCATTGAGCAGTGTCGTGCCGTGCCGCCCGATGTACCAAAAACCCGGCACGGCACGGCCCGTCACCTCGGGCCGGGCCGGCACGGTACGAAAACTCTTTGGGCCGGGCCGTGCCACGTGCCGTGCCAAACGTTCGGGCCGCGGCCCACCCGCATTTGGCCCGGCCCAAGTCCCAGGACTAGTCGCGGTTGAACCGAGAGAGAATGATGCGTGCTACTATGATAACGTGAGATGATTGGAATTGCCAGGAATTATTCGGAGGCGTGTAGTGTGACCTGCTCTGTTCTGACGTGTTTGATTTGCAGCATGATGTCGGTTTGAATGGTGCTTTTGAGGAGGATGAAGCATGTTGATGCACTGGCTATGTGTCGTATAATCCAGATGTTCTTTGGGTTGTACTAACAGTGAGCAGAGCAGGTAACCCCAAACATTCTTTTCTGCAAAAGCAGCCTTGTTCGATCAGCTAGCTGCACGAGTTTACTTGCGAAACAACCACCTTGAAATGCTGGAAACAAAAGAGGCGATAGTTGCAACACTACCATCCTTTGGCTACTGAAATCATTCATGGAGGGGTTATGTTATATCGATATTGATATATGGTGGTTACGGAATTTTTTCGGCCCCCGCGTCGCTCCCAGGCGAGCGACACGGGCGGCGACGAAACCCTAGCGCCGCCACCACCCTTCCGGTCCTCTCTCCCGCCGCGCCGCCGCCAGAGCAAGCCGCCGGAAACCGCGCGGCGAGCCGGGACGGCGGCGGCGAGGCCCTAGCAGAAGTTCGGTGCGTTTCAAGCTCGGTTTTGTGGAGGCGGTCGACGGCATCCATTCGTGGTGCCCCAAGCGCCGGTGTTGGGCTAGATCCTGCGGCCCTACGGCCGGATCCGGCGCTCCAGGTGGTGGATTTGGCCGTCAAGCATCGGGGGAAGCCGGCGACACGAGGTGTGGTGGCGGGTCCTCCGTCTACAGCGGCGGATGGCGCGGCGACGTGGGAGCGTGGCATGGCGCGGTTGGCGTCGAGGTGCTGCAGGAGCGCGGCGACTGCGACGTCGCGGCGTGCGCGCGGCAACGGCATGGAGGCCACGAGCGGCGGGGTGCTGAGGTGTGATGCGGCGTGAACGGCGGTGGCCGCGCGCATCGGCGAGGAGCACGAGGGCCGTGTGCGTCGGTGAAGGGCGCAGCGGCATCTCGCGTTGCTGAGGGACACGAGGGCAGCGCGCTCCGGCGTGGGGCGCGGCGGCCGCTCGCGTCGGCGGAGGTGTACGGCGACAGCTCGCGTGCACGGAGGCGGCAGAAGAGGAGTCCGACTCCATTCATGAGAGGTGTGGAGGCTGGCAGTGGTGTCGGTGAGGTGAAGGACGGCGTTGGTGTGGTCTCGGTGGAGACCGGCAATGCAGGTGTGGATGGTTGTGGTCGTGGTGGAGGTTGTCCATGGTGGAGTGCCATGGATGGTGTGGTCGTTGTCCATGGTGGAGTGCTGTGGATGGTGTGGTCATGGTGGAGGTTGTCCATGGTGGAGTGCTCAAGGTGGAGACGGTGGTGTGGTCCTCGTGGTGACAGATGGTGCTGCGCGCATGGTCGAGGTGCTGTCATGGCCGTGATGGAGGCTTGGTGTGTGGGAGCACCAGGCGTAAAGCTTGCTCGGTGTTTCACCGATGCTGGTGACGACGACACCTATGGGTGCCGTTTTCCTCGCTGGAGGCGTTGCTGTGGTGCTTCCCTGTCAACCAACTATGAAGTTTCTCCGGATGAAAATCCAAGCTCCAACTTGCTGGATCGGGCAACGGCGGCGTTCTAACGTCGTTTCCTCGTTAGAGGCGTTGCCATGAAGTCTCCTCATCGTGTTGGGTGTCCACTAAAGCTTTTTATGACGGAAATGGTGACACATCGACCTTGCAGGACTGTGGGTGTGGCCTTGCATTCATGGAGTTGTAGGTAGTGTGCAGGCAATGTGCAGTTTCGGATGAGTTGTGGTAGTTAGGTTGTAGTATACTTAGGTTTGTATGGTTTGGCCTCGTTTCTCTTAATATGAGGCGCCTTCTTCTTATATTAATACACGCCGGAACACTTAGTTTCCGGATCTTTCGAAAAAAAAAATCATTCATGGAGGCACGGGTCCGTGCTTCCGCGCTGTCGTCACTGGGATGATGAAGCTCGATTTGGTAAACCGCCTTGTTAGTTGCTGGTAGGGCACGCAGGAACACGCGAAAAGCCGCCCCTGCCGCAACAGGTAGATACGCGCAAGCAGAACCGAACGGTACGCGCAACCAACGCAAGCGAACAGATGAACAGAGCCCATGCAGGGTCAAAAACGATGCTCCAACTCCCTGATCGGCGCCGCGGTCACAAACTGGACGCATGTCTGCGGCGCCTCAGCAATGTTATCATCTGCAAAGGCATTAGCTCGCCTGCTATCTATATATATGATCACACCGCACCTGTTGCTTTACTTGGGTTCGTGCGCCTGGCCCTCAGGCACCAATCGCGCGAGCTCGGTTTGCGCGACGCATTTGGCGAGCCCCAGACGCCGGGCCGACAATGGGGAGTGGGGAAGTAGGTGCCCGCTGGCCGTGCATGGTGCTTATCTGGGGACCAACGTTACGCGTCATCTGGTTTACCGGTTTTCAAGTTTCAATTTGAAATGATTTGAAAATTTAACAAATTTTGTCCGGTTTTCATTGGTTTGGTCGGTTTTGACCGGTAACCCGACTTACCGCTAAGGAGAACGTTGGCCTGGACAAAAGATATGATCGATCGTTGTCAAGTACAGTTCAGGGATTAGGAACAGCGCATGGTAATTTCTGTCGGCCCGCCCTCGATTGGTAAACGCCATGTTAGTTGCTCGTACGTAGGGCATGCAGGAACACGAGAAAACGTTAACGCCGCGCCCTGCTGGCTGTTGGAAGCAAGCAAGCGGTCCACGCAAAGCAAGCCAACAGAACAGAGCCCATGCGGGCCGGGCATGAAAACGAGGCTCCAACTCCCTGATCTATAAGACGCAGTCACATATCATCAGCAAAGGCATTAGTTCTTTTTTTTTTTTTTTTTTTTTTGAAGATCAAAGGCACTAGCTCACCTAGGAATCGCGCAACGAGCTCCCTTTGCGCGCAGCGCATCGTCAGTGAGCGAGCCCAGACGAATGCGGAGGGGTCGGTGGCCGGTGGGTGCCTGCCTGGCCATGGTGCTCATCTGGGGGACCAACGTAACCCACCATCACCATGGCGAGACGAAGAAGCTCGATCTGCCGATCAGGATTCAGGAATGAAACCATCCGTCCATCGATCAGGCATGCATCTGCCAACCGGCCCGGCTGATGTTCTGTCGGGCCTGGACGGAAGCGGGGGGCTCGATAGTATGATCGAGATCGATCCGTGTCAGGTACAGTTCAGGGACCGGGAACAACGACGCATGGTAAGTTCTGTTTGCTTTCGGTGGCTCCCTGCACTGCGTGTACATGCCACCGCATTATCTGGGGTTAGCATTCGATTTACTTTACAGCTGGACTGTAGGCGCGGTCACTTTTGAAGTTACAATGACTTGGCCATTATAAATCAAAACTAGTATTGCCAATCTAACTATAATATCATAGTTTACTAGATGTTTTTTAGTTTATTGTTGCATTATCATAATTTTTTTCTACGACTATTATTTTCGTAACGCCGGCAGTGCAAAATTTACAGACTTACATAAAAGTATTTCAAGCTACTTTTTAAACGGCAATTTGGATAGTTTTCAAAATGTAATTTGTAATTTACAAAGTTTTATATAGATATTCCACACTATTTTTCATGGTGGCAATTATGGGCAATTTTCAAATATGTGGAGGGTCTATAGACTGATTTTTTTTAGTCAGTAACTTTTAAAACTGTGGAGGTTATCTAAAATTTTCATAATGGTAGTGGTGGGTAGTTTTTGAAACATATGTAGGATATTTTAGTCTAATTTTTTTCATAATAGTAGTGGCGGGTCATTTTTTTTCTCCGTGGTAATTTTTAGGCCTTGAGTGCAAACGTGGTACACCCTTTTCTTGGTTGAATTTTAAGTTAATAGATGCATTGCGCCTTTCTTTTTTCTCAGTTACACATGAAGGAATAAGCGACTACATCCAAGAAAAAAAAAGTAAAAAGGAGGTTTCTGAAATCATATTCAACGCAAATTTACTCTTCAAACCAACAAATTAAAGCTTTTCCACTGAATGCAAATATTGACACGATTCCTTGAAAAATCTTTCTTAGTAACGGTGGGATCGCAGGCAGGACAGCCGGACCTTTTATGGTTCTTCCATGTTCGCAAAAGTGGGAGAGAACATATGCCACTCGAGCTTTAGCATCCAAGTCTTTTATATGTCGTAGAAGTCTGAAATAGTCTGCTGGTTCCTTTCTTCTCTAGCTTCCCTGCAAAAAGTAAGGGTGTCCGAGAATTTAATACGCTTCCGGATTCGTCCCATCTCGGATGTGATTTTGCTCTCCTGCCCGTACGCGAGTGATCAAAATGTGATCGAGGACACCGCATACAGGAGGATTTTGTTTGTTCAGACAGTTTGCTTTTTTTTTTTTTGAGGGACTTTCAGACAGTTTGCTACATATCCACTTGTACTGCACGTGTCGTTATTAGGCCCGGCCCAGTTGTTCTCAGCAGCCCAACGTTTTCGGCTCATTTAGGCCTGGTTCGTAATTGTCCACAGCGGCACAGCCCCATTCTTCCTTGGTGTCCCTGTTCACCCTGTTGTTCGTCGTCATGAAGTCATGAGCCTTCTTGTTCCTAATTTTATCTCATTTTTTTTGCGATGATTGTTCCTTTTGTTCCTTGTAGTTTATTTTTTTGTGACTTTTATTCTGTTCGGCCATCGACGCCCTGCCGACACCACAGCTGATCATCACATCGTCATGTCACTTTCCACAACATCCAGCCGGTTCATTGGCCAATAGATATGTTGCTTTTTTTTTTTTGCGAAGACAATAGATATGTTGCTAGGGCAAAGAAAAAGCTTTTTTCATGTGTGAATGTTGAGTAGCAACTGTCTTGGCCGTATGCCACACATCAAGATTAGTAAAGTTCAGTCCCTACCTTTACTTCACTCGATTCTGTATGGACTGTAGACTACCCATCAGCAAGATGGTATCAGTATGCATAGTGGATACTCTCAACATTAACATATTGCAATGTTTTTTTTTTTCTGGTTGCTATATAGTGCTCTATATCAACAGGCATATCGGAAACCTCTGCTCGCAATAAACTTTTTCATTATTCAAGCTCTTCCAAGCATCATGCACGTTCGCTTCATGTAGGTTTGGAGCATCATGCATGACGTATGTCGT
The DNA here is from genome assembly GCA_007726485.1 of Eragrostis curvula. Lineage (NCBI taxonomy): Eukaryota > Viridiplantae > Streptophyta > Magnoliopsida > Poales > Poaceae > Eragrostis > Eragrostis curvula. The sequence continues at coordinate 9,209,107 of CM017441.1, read as the reverse complement.
GCAAGCTCTTATCGCCGTGCAATTTCACTTCTCCTAGGAAATGGTGAAAATACTTTGAGAAAGGTATGAAAGCGGTCATATATATTAATTTCCGAGCATCAACATCAATGAACAAAAGATTCAAAGAGCATCGATATTGTTCATCTTATTTATACGCGTTCAACGCTGCGGCCTGCAGAGAGCACACTAGCTCGTTGCTGGTTGAACGAATATAGGCACAATATATAAGGTAAGAGCACACCCTACATATACCAACGAACTCAATGCACGCATACGATACGATACCATACGATACGATCATACGATACACCGTACCCTCTCATGCATGCAACCCGGCCATGCATGAGCACACGTGTATACACTCTCGCTCGGCCTCCTTCTGCCGATCTATGGATTAGCCGATGACGACGGCGGGATGCCATCGCCGGGATGGTGGATGGGGTCTGGTCCGCCGGGCACCTCCCTCTTCGAGCTTCCATCTCGGACTGAAGGCGGCGCAACGTCGTCACGCCGCGTGAACGACGCGAGCCTTGGCCGGTGGCCAATGAACTCGCTTCGCTGCGCATTGCCCCTGATGCCACCGTCATTTGCATTGACACCGGCGACGGCAACCTCACCTCTGTTCCCCATCCTTGCCGCTTCCGGCGTCCAGGTGAGCAGAGCGCAAACCAAGAACGCCGCCGTCACCACCGCCGCTATCCGCCTTGACGCCATCAGCAACAACAAAATCTCAAGTTGTGAACAACAAAGCCTATAGAAACTACCTTCAGATATTTGCTGCCCAATGCAAGTGGTGTGGTCAAACACATGCACTGGGACGGCATATATATACACGCCGATTGGCGCCTACGAGGAAGGATCCACCGTTTTTTAGCTGAGGAGTTTTATGATGCCCCATACCACTAGTATTCTTGAATAGTATCTGGTGGTATTTAAAATCCGACGATTCCGATTAGTTCTGCTATCCCCTCCAATACCACTAGTATTCTTAAATAGTATTAACAATACTAGGGTACTTTAGGAAAAAATAAATAAATGATGTGTTAAATCGGTGGCGATAAATAGCAAAATTGGTGACGATGCACGGCGGTAACGTGATTGATGGCAGCAGGGCGAGATCGTAGGGTGAGAGGGTCACGACCCAAGGATTTCGGTGGGTGGTGGCGTGACAAAAAAACGGACCGATAAAACTAAAATGACTATAATGCCCTTCATAATACCATTAGTATAATACTAGTGGTATGGGGCACCGTAAAACTCCTCTACCCAGACCTTTTAGTTTATGGGCGAATTGAAAGCTGGATCGATCAAAAATTTGATGCGCTTTTTGAGAGGAGATCCGAAAGGTATAGTGGGGTTCGTCTAGGCATCGCAACGATCTCCATGGCCACTTGCAGATGAGTCCAGGAATGGCAGTTAATTGTGGGCGCCCTGAACCAATTGTTTAGTGTAACTAGTGCGGCGCCCTCGTTATCCTGTCGAATCTTAGTTCGCTGATGGAGGCCAACAGAAAACTTTTGTGGTAAGAGGTGGGATATGCAATATATGTGTGCCATCCAAAGGATCAAAGCTGGCAGTATGTACGTTGTATATGACTAACATACACTTTACCTACAAACTGCTATAGATAGAATCTTAGAAGTTAACTGTATTTTATATTAGTACGTCGCAGTAGTCAATTGTAACTTCAGTTCCAGCAGACATAGTTATCTGTTACCAAAGTTGATAGTTCAAGATCCACTTGAAAATACATTTATACGTATTATGGATAGATGTACCTTATCGACACCATACGTGGTGGGGTTCTTCAGACGTTCGGTTGTAGTGGGGTTGATCAGTTGGAGAGTGCTTTGCATGGATATGACGCGACATCTACGTGGTATGTTGATAAGACGACGTTAAAGGACAATCCTGTCGTCGCCACTGACAAGGGTTCGTCTTCGGCCTATCAACTGCACAACGCTAGCTGTCGATGCTTACTAGGTGCAGAGTGGATCAGCATGGACGGCCGTTGCCAAGTGACTTTACGAATATCCCAAAGGCCAAATCAACTGGAGCCCGTCCCTATCTAATTTGGTTGTTCAATCCAATGCAAATTTCCACTAGCGACAGATGTACAGAAGCTCGACTTGCGTAACAACATAACACTTCTGAGCCATCTATAATCTTTCCAGACAAAATAAACACCGCGGGACATGCACACTGTGTTGATTGCATTTGCGAAGTGGCTGATGTGCGTTCCTGTAATTTATTTGTGATTATTCCTTTAGTGCCATTATAATTTGACCAGATCGTTTATTTACCATAACAAAACTTGGTATTCCTTGTATGCCATCTAATTAGAAAAACTTACCGTACCCTTGTTGACCAGTCAAACTACAATTGATGTGTGAAAGGACAAAATAAAGTGCATCTGCCCTTCTTCTTCCTTCTTCCCTCTTGCCACGCAGTGCCAATCTCTCCCGCTTACCCAGCAATGGCGATGGGGGCGAAAAACTTATTCTCATTCATGGTGGCACTATTATTTCAGGAAACAAAAAGTATTATTTGAAATTGGAGCAAAACTTTCACAAGAAAACCTTTTACAGTATGCTACTTGAATCAATTATATAGCAGCCCCTCCTCTTTTGCAAAATGATACAGATCTGCCCACAGAATGAAATTTGCTTGAGCTAACCTGTCCTAACCATCAAAAGAAAAACAGAGGGAGTATGTAATAACCTTGACGGAACTTAAGAATGTTCTAGAAGATACAGTGCTTATATTGTTGACAAGTATAGCTATTGGATACGTATTCGCTAAAAATATATAGCTATTGGATAATCTGTTGAAGAGAGGATGATCAAGTGCACAAACAGAATCTTTAGTAGGGTTGTGGAACACGTTTTCTTTCATTATCTTGTCACATAGTTCTTCTTGATTCTGGAGTATATAGTCATTTTTGGGGCTAGAATCGAAAAACCTACTTTTTGCCTTCAAAAAGAAAAACACATAAATTTTGAGAATATATATAAGCATTCTGCTCACATGCTAGTACATTTTTTCAATCATAATAATAATGGAGACCATATAATTTTGTTTTACGAGGTTTGTTTACGATCGGATGAGATGGCTGCAGCTGCAGCCACCAACGTAGATCACTTTTAGTTGTTGGTATACGGTACTAGTTGCAGCTGCAGCCGGTCAGATGGCAAAAATACCCTCGAAAGAACTCATGACCAATTCCAACTTTGGTTTTTTGTCTAAACCAGTGCATCAAATATTTATTCCATGTGTCTTGTCAGTTTGCAAATATTTTACCTTATATTAGGTATTTCAAGGCGCCATTGACGTTTCAGGCTTTAAGTAGAATCCTTTGTACGATGAAATATACAGGAAGCTTTAAATACTACCTTGAAATTGACATTTTGTATTAGCAGTCTTAAAAAGATTTCTATGAAAGCCTGCTGGATGTTTTAGGCGTACTCACTAAGAAACCCTTATTTTAGGTACTTCATCAATTAGATATCCCTTGTAGGATGAAACATACAGGCAGCTTTAAATACCACCTTGAAATTTACATTTTGTATTAGCAATCTTAAATCTTCTGGAGGTTTTTAGGCGTACTCACTAAGAAACCCTTATCTTAGGTACTTCATCAGTATCATTAACGAGAGTACCTCAAAAGATATACTTATTTTAGGTGGTTCAACCAATCTTCTTAAATGAAAAGGCTGGCAATTGATCCACTACAAAATAATCCTTCCTCGTTCCTTCATCGTATTGAATCTCTCTGTGTATATATATGGGTGTGTTGCTCCATGATTTTTACCAACACTCGTTCGCTTCATACCTACAAACTTATTCTAGAAGAAACTTGTGCTGTTCGATCATGGAGTCAAACATGAGGATGGTAGCCATTGCGTCGCTCTTAGTTTGCGCTCTCCTCGTCTCGACGCCGGAGGCCGCTGTTGCCGGCACCGGCGACGTGCTGCGGCGGGAGCAGGTCGAATCTGTTGGTCGCCGGCCTAAGCTCGCGTCGTTCACGCGGGCAGCCGCCGCAGGTGGTGGAAAGAGAATTGTGCCCGGCGGGCCGGACGGGCAGCACCATAAATCACAGGGGCCACCAAGGCCGCCGGGATCTGCTTAATTCCTACTCTGCCGGCGAGAGAGAGTAGTTGACGTGCTCATGCATACATGGAACTCATGTTACGGTTCTTGTAATGGTGTTTGTTGCTTGAGCTGTACGTCAGTTTCATGTAATAATGCTCAGCCTTTGCTAGCGCTCTCTGAAGCGTTGGAATAAATAATTCTTTCAGAAGAAAAAATGCATTGTTTTTTTATTCATCTTCATTAGAAGAATAAAAAGGTCCATGGATATTAGCATGAAAGTATTATTGTCGTTGAAGCGCAGGTTGATAAAATCATTTTGAAATGCACGGTTGCCTAGTCCCCTTGCCGGTGAGTTACTATTAACGGAGTTAGTTCGGTACATTTGATGGTCATTGCCGTATGCCTTCATAGGACGAAACTGACCATCCTTCTGCATTTTGCAGCATGTTGGTTATTAGTTCCAACATTTCACAAAAAAGAAACAGTTACTAAAACCAATGTTCTACCCAAAAATCCTACCCCCCCCCCCCCCCCCCCCCAAAAAAAAGAAATAAGAAAATGTAAGAAAGTACCTAAGTGCTGAGCAATGAGCTTGAGTGAATGGCAGAGATTGTGGTCGTCGTATAAAAAATATTAAAAAACACCACCAGGTCTACCGTGACTTCAACAATGAACAAATTTTCTTTATTAACTTACTGGAGTTTGCACAATTGCCATCTTAAAGTAAGAACATTCTTGTATGCCTAGTTGCCTCTATTCAAAGACTGGAATTTTGACTCAGCATTACTCAGAACTTACAACTGACATGGCGCCTCTCAGAGGTCAAGACCCCAGAAATATCTAGACCGTCGCCCCTGTATTCATACACGCTGTGAACAAAAAACTTTTCTTTGTATATACTTTACTTAGTATGATAAATCATTTACTTCGACTTTTTCAATGCTGCTGAGAGCAAGGCTGAATAGTATTTTGCAAGAAGTTGCAGTACAAGCAATGTAGCAACCAAAACCTTCACATGTTAGCCTCTGCCATGTAGCATGAGCAAGGCCGTCACTACTCTCTCAATAAAGAGAAGGGGGCGGCGGTACATCGTGCTGTTGTGGGTTCGGGCCACTGGGCACAAGTCTTTTTCCGCCGTCTCCATTGACCACCCGTGAGAAGTAGGCAAGCCTTGGCCGAGGGCCAAAAATTTTGAGCTGTCGCTGCAGGCGTCGAACATTAGCAATGCCACGTCCTTCATAGGCGTGTGCAGCAACAGCATCACCCTCACCTGTTTGCCACACACTAGATGCTTCCAGCGTTGACACGATGAGAGAGCAAACCAACAGCGAAGCCGTGGCCACCATCGCCATCCTTGACGCCATGATAACTTTGTACTGCAGTTAACTATATACTATATATGATTAGAATATCAGGAGGCTACAGATATCTATCAGACTTCGTAAACATACTCCGTCGCACACCATATATATACACTGGTAGAAGAAGAGGAAGCAGCAAGGAAGATTTTTTTTTTTCGAGCAATCAGCAAGGAAGAATTTATAATGGGTCAAATCCCCAGCCTAGTTTTCAAGGTGATATTGATGAACTGCTAACGAAAGTGCATCTTCCCAGAAAAATCATTGGTAGCCTCGGAACTAGAAAACTTTTCTAGAGAATGCCTGAAAAACTATTGCCTTCCATGGAATGTTGTAAGAATACATTTTGGAATGGTCATATTAAAAACAATATTTGGAACTGCTTCTGCAAAAAGGGAAGCCTACAAAGTTGGTGGCGTTTTACATTGAAAAACCTAAAACTGTATACATTTGCAGAAGGCCGTCCATATTTTATTTTTTTCTGCGTAGACCCTCTAAATACTTAATTTGTAGATTTATTGTAACATGATCCCCTCACATCTTTTGTGGTACATACAATGGTTAGATCGTAGCAATTTCTTAATGGAAACTGCATGCAGTTGGACTATATATACAACTAGTATGGCTGCTCGTGCATTTGCGCGGCTAGATTTGTTTGTTTTTACAACAATAATAGTATAAAATTTATAAACTTGTATGTAGGTATTTCATGGTATTTTGCAATAAATTTTTATGTGCTCTCTTCTACGTTTGCATCCCTCTTGTGCTCGTAATGATGCTTAGCTAGTTGTCTGGCTCACTTGTTCCTCTGTTACTTCTTCCAACTCGTTATCCGTCACATATTTGTAGCCTACTCCTGCAAAGGCTACTACCTTCACGCGTCACTTTCCCCCTTCGCCTTCCTACTGGTAGGTTAGTCATCTTGGTTCAAATTGCCTGCTTGTTGCCTTCTCGTTCAAAGCTCTTTTCGTCCTCCTTACTTGCTTTTAACTTTTTTTTTCCGTTCGCTCACTCAGCCTTACTCTCGACTATGAGCTATGAATGCTACGCGTTACCTCTCTCACACCCTCGCTTGTTTGTCATGCCATTGGCTGGTCATCGTCATAGCTTGTTTTTCACCTTGCCTACTCATCACGTCATAATTTAGCTATTTTAGACTCATAATGATATGGTGGGTAAATTAGAAATAAAAACTTGAGATATTTTTAGCTATCTTTTATAACTCGAAATTAGTTATTTTTTAGACTTATAATGTCATGGCGGGTAATTTAGAAATAGTTGTGAAGTCTATTTTTAGTTATTTTTAATATTTCTAATTTAGCTATTTTTTGACGCATAATGGCATGTTGGGTAATTTATAAATACGTGTGAGGGGTATTTTTGGCTATTTTTTATTATTCCAAATTTAGCTATTTTATAAATATTTATAGGGGGTTTTGTGACTAATTGTTTCATAATGGCAGTGGTGGGTAATTTTATCTTCTTATTTTCTCAGATTAACATGGGAATTTCTAGCATTTTAGAGCGAATGTGGTGGCTTATTTTCCTCGTCAATTATATATATAATAGATAGAATCCTTTTGCGCCGATTGTATGATAGTGATAGATATTGCGTAAAAAAATATACATGAGTGAATTGGAAATTGTGAACATCTAACTATGGAAAAGCACCAGGTTTACCAAGACTTCAATAATGAATAATTTTTTTTATTGTTAAATCACTAGATCCGCCAAGATTAGGGATCCTGTGTCATCTTTCACCAAGCTAGCAGCCTCGTTGCGTGCTGCACCTACATGTTTGTTGTCATGATAGCCTCGAAGACTATATATTACATAATAACAAAAATAAGAGTATATATCACAGGGAATGTCTTCTTTGAGTTTGTTGGCTCAATATTCCTGTGCGAAAGACTGATCTGGCACCTCTCGGAGGTCAATACTCCTGCCTTTTCATCCAATTTCATATCCACAGGCCGCTTGCTTCATTTTGCAATGTTGCAGTTTTATGTGGTGTGATATCTTTTTTTTTGCGATTATGATATCTTATTTTCTCATCCGATATTCATTGTTAAAAATGAGGCACATATACCGCTCAAGCTGATACGCACTGCAGATAAAGAAAAATGCTATTTTATGTGTTTTCTTTACCTTTAGTTTTTTTTTTGTTCACATGACCTTTTTTTTGGACAAAATGTTTGTCCTTTTTATTTTGTTGTTTAGGATTCTCAATAATATTAGTGGACTGCTGACAATAATTGTGGCTTGGTCATGTACTTATATATATGTGTGTAGACAAAAAAAGAATTGTGCTGCAGACGGTTAGTTCTGCAATAAAACAATAGCAACTACGTTATATATTAGAATGAAAGGCTTCATTTTTATCTGACCTAAGCCCCTGGAAGTATCCTGAGTCCTGACCTTCCCTGCATTCATACACGCCTTGAACCGATAATTTTGCTATCTATATATTTTAGTATGAATGAATCGTTTATTTCAAGTTGCTCAACGCTGCAGAGAGCAAGGCAGAACAATTTTTGCAAGAAAATGCAGTACAATGTAGCAACAAACACTCTCACAAGTTAGCCTCTGCCATGCAGCTTGAACAAGCAGGCTGTTACCACTCTCTTTCACTATCTCTCGCTCAATAACCTGGAGGGGCTCGGGGTGCACTCTTGTGGTGTAGTGGGTTTGGGCCTGTGGGCACACGTCTTTTTCCGTCGTCTCCGTCGACCACGCGTGAGAAGTAGGCAAGCCTTGGCCGAGGGCCAAAAATTTTGAGCTGTTGCTGCGGCCGCTGAACATTGCCAATGCCACCTCCTTCACGTGTATGCGCAGCGAGAACCTCAACTGTCTGCCACGCACTGGATGCTTCCAGCATTGAAGCGACGAGAGCGCAAACCAACAGGGATGTCATGGCCACCATCGCCATCCTTGATGCCATGATAACTTTGTACTGCGGGTTAACTATGAGTAGAAGATCGGGAGGCTTTCGATATTTATCGCACAAGGTAAACATACCTAGCCGCACGCCATATATATACACACCATTGAAGAAGAGGAAGCAGGTAGACAGATTCATTTTTTTGGAGCAAAAAAAAGGAAGGAAGAATTTAAAATGGGTCAATTACCCAGCCTAGCTAGTATTCAGGGTGATATTGATGAACTGCCAAAGAAAGTGCATCTTCTCAGGAAAGCCATTAATAGCGCTGGCACTAGAAGACTTTTTTCAGAGAGAATGCGGGAACAAATATCGGCTTTCACAGAGAGTTTTAAAAATACCTTTTGGAAAGTTCAATTCAAAAGCAATATTTGAAACTACCTCTGCAAAAATTAAAAGATAAAATAAGTCGGCAAAGTTGTTAGTGTTACATTGGAACGCCGAACGCCTCAAAACCAAAGATTCGTTTGCTCAAGACCCTCAAATAATCTTTTTTCTTTGCGTAGAGACACTCTAAATATTTAGTGGTTAGATTTATTGTAATAACATGACCTCCTCACATTTTTGGAGGTACAAACAACTGTTTAGATCATAGCAATTTCTTGATGGAAAATGTATGGGATAGGACTATAAAATGTAATCCTGCTGCTCTAAACCCATTGAGTTACTAGAGGTCATGGGGATAAAGTGATCGATTTTATTTTCAAAATGAGGATACCTCATATACACATGTTTACGGCATTTTATATTCTTGCGGCGTACATATAGGGGATAATGCGATGTATTACTCAGTGGGTTTAGACAAGTACATAATATAGGGGAGCCGGAAGGCAAACCCAAGCACGGTAAAAGGGCAGCCCAATGGGCCATGTAAACCCTAACGTGCACAGCAGGAATACGGCTCGCTAACATAGGGATCAAACTTACACACAAGTTTCTGCGCCAAAAAAAAAAAAAAAACAACAACAACAACAACAACAACACAAGTTTCTGCACCATTCACATCTAACTCAAATACGTCCGTCATACATTAGCAGACCCAGATATATGATGTATATATTGACTTCAGTGATGCTGTGGATCAGGACCACCTGGGCTCTGACGCTTTGAGACCCCAAAGACGTCGTCAACCTCCATGGCGAACTCCGGCTTCGCCTCTTGCCTAGACTGGTGATACTCGGCAGTGATCAACCCCACGTGGGTCCTTGGTTGCAAGGATGAAACCTCAGACACCTGGCGACACGATGACGAGGTGACTATCATGAAGCACAAGATAACTGTAAGGGCGAACCTAGCAGAAGCAGACGCGTCTAAACGAGGCCTGCCCATGGTTGCAGCTGCAGCCTCTGAATGTATTCAGCATGAGGAAGGTCGAGGGGATTATAACGTTCTAATTTCTTATAATTTAATGGCAAGTTGACCAAGAAAAATGGTGTGCACCAACCACAGTGTGCTAAATTGTAGGCTGCCGACAGGAGCCAGCTGATCAGCAGCCATTTACCGGCGAATTTGCATACGTTGTCGACCACTTATGCGTAGCTGCCGAATTTCCAACATGGGAGGTGAGCTGGTGCTCAATACACTTGGATGAAACGTGGATGCTGCCAAGTTGGTTTTGGTTTCCGGCGCCGAAATAATCAGCTGTTATCAGCTAATCGCCGAAGTAATTAACTAGCTAGTGTCCGGAGCCGTTGAGGAGCTATTGGAAGGTGCCCTCAGACTCTGGTTTAGATGTACATTGGGAAGTTGATCTTAGAACTCTGCACGATATATCGAGGCTATTCAGGGCTGCTAATAACATGGGTTCCTGCGAGCTACATTAAGCTCAACAGTCTCCAGTCACCCGGATAAAAAAAAAAGTCTCCAGTCGTTTTTGAAAAAGAAAAACCGCTTCGAATCATGAGGGAAGCCGATCCAACTAAATTAAGCACAACAAGTGAAGTTGAATATATATGAGATGATAAAGCTATTTCAGCCGAGCTCATTAATCGATTATGAGGCCTCCAAATAGTGAGTCAAACATGAGTGGCTCATGAACCTCTAGCTTCTCTTGCAAACCTAACTTTCCTTTCTCTTCTAACCTAGCTGCACGTGGAATGTACTGACGATCATATATCTATGGTGTTCGGGCCTACCGTACCTGGTTGATGGTGTACTCAATGGCCGCTGGAAAATTCAACTAGCAATAGAGTGCTAGAGTTAACTTTTTGTGTAGGATTCCGTTTCCCACAAAAATGTTAGTTGAACTTCATCCGCAGTGAGCAACGGGATTAATTTATTTTCAAGCGAGATATAAATCCAATTCAGCTTAGTCCAAATCAAGTATTAGCATGACCTGAATTGTAACCCTGCAAGTGATTGATGACATTTCTAATTAACTAAGCATTCTTGTGCTATCGGTTACACTACACCCTTTTGCTTCAAATCTTAATTCTTTGTCCTTCCACTTTCCTCTGTACGATCATGTACTACAAAGCGGACAATGGCCAGTCAGAGTTTCCAAGGTGCCTTTTCACAAGCAACGTATATACCAAGTGCATTATAGAAAAAAGTATGCATCCTAGGTGGTCCAGAGTCCAACAATCACATCATCGCCATCTAAACAAGATGTAACCATCAATTTACGTGCAAAAGGAGATTCCATACAAGATGTGAGTAATCAAGCGATTACTATTAGCATGAAACAAACAGTTACATTATTCAAAATAAAGTCACGTATCATTCAAATGAATGAGGAAGGACTGATACATCATTAGGGGGTTGGGGGGCTTGATCAAGAGCGAATCGATCTGTGTCACGAGTATGACATCGGCATAGACATCCACACTCATAACGCACGTACTCAGTTAAAGATGATAAGGCATCTCCGTATTAGGGCTGCAAAAACCGGTGGGAGTGGCTCTCGACAGCACCACTGGATGATCACGTCAGTGATGCTGAGGGTTGGGGCCGCCAGGGCTGATCCTCTTGGACCCGTCTTCATACCATGTCTCCGGCGTAGAGCCAGAGGTCGTGTTCGCCGCCGGGTCCCCGCCAATGACGACGGCGCCGTCTTGAAGCCAACGCCGGCCCAGAGGGGGGCTCCTATCCGAGATGGGCACCGGCGACGAGGCGATGACGAGAACGACGCAGATGCAGAAGCACAGGACTAGCTTACTCATGGCTGCTGAGCTGTGTATAGCTTAGCTATCTCGCTAGTGGAATCTGCAGGTGATGAACAAAACCACCCGGTTCCTGTGCATTTATAATCCCAGCGTTAGAGTTTTTTATGGACATGTTGAACTGTGAATGGCTGGCCGGTAGTGGAAGCTTACACGGATCTTACCATTCATTCGCCATTCGGCGCGAGACGCAGCAGCTGGCCGACGTTTGCTTTGGAAGGCAGGTTGGCTAGGGTTAGGCAGGTGAGCTCCATCTATCTTTGATCGATTTCTTCTCGGTCGTGCATGGGTTCTCTTTGGCTCTTGATAGAGAGAATAGCACTGCATAACTGTCTACACTTGTTACCGCTTTTGTACAGAGTAAACTGTCACAACCTTTTAGAATCGACAATTATTGTTTAATGTTGTACATTAGACACGACTCTTGAATCGCCGGGTGGCTATATACATATATGGGCACCAAAACTATGATAATGCATTTTGCTCCTTGGACTGAAAAGGTAGCCAAAAACATGGAGTGCAAACAATTGCAATAGTCACAACAGATAATCCTTTAACAGTTGTTTGTACAATCCAAAAAGCAAAATATAATCAGATGCTGTACTGAGTATCCCTTATCCATTCACATTTCTCGATCACGTTCATATTTTATATACTCGTCTCACGAACCTTCGTTTCACTCAAAAATTAAATTTACAATTTCTGTATACGAAAATAACAGTTTATATATAGTAGGAACATGGATAAATAAATTAGATCCAGGTGCATTGCAACTCTACTCTACCCCAATTGACACTTTATCAACAATTTACATACAGTGTGTCAACTACTTAAATAGATGGGATCAACAAATTTGACCCAATTTCCTCTTGCAACTCTACTACGCTCAACTCAGCTCCACTCAAGTCAACAATTAATGTACATTTTTATCAATACTCCAATATGGTAGATCAACACCAGGGGAGTAGCTTGATGAATGCAAAGCATATTATAAATGGAAAGTTTCATATCATAAAAAAATAGAAAGCTGGACAGAACAAATATCAAGTTGGTCAAGACCTAGTTACATTTTTGTTTTTGCGGAGTAAGACCTAATTCTGTTAACTGGTCAGGAAAATCCTATAATTGATTAACAGATATAAATTCCCTGCGTAATAAACCATTATATTTACACTGAGACTTGCAGATGAGAAATCTATCAGATAAACCCCTATTTGCATTTGCAGTTATCTCAGTGTATATCTAACAGTCCAATGCATAGGGATATGAGACCTTAAGAGGGAGAAAAACCAATGTATGCTACTTTTATTTTTATAATTTCACCTTTTGTTCACCTGGTTTACAAATTTTCTCGTAAGCCACTTTTCTTTTCAACACATGAGAATCATGTTTTGTACTGCTCAAGCCATTTCAGTTCAGTAATAAAATAACTGATATTCGAGTTGACTTATCAACATTTATATAATACAGTAGTATCTAGTATTACTGTAATCACAGTAATTATACAATTATTTTATAATCAAAATGATATATATATATATACATATATATATATATATACATATACATATATATACATATATATATATATACATATATATATATATATATATATTCTATTGGGGTGTAGTTACTCCCACTTTCAAAAAACCATGATGAGTATGCGTACATACCCATTTATCATTTTGAGTATGTAGACATACCCAAAATAGGATTTCTCAAAGTGTTAACCGTGAAAAATTTTGAGTGGAACTTACATTTTTTTGCACCTTATTAAATATCGCGTTTCCTGTATAGAAAAAGGAGTATGCCCACATACTTGATGTATCCTCATATATAAAAAAAGATTATGTCCACATACCACTTTTAAAAATCATGTATATGTACATACTTTTTTTAGAAACCTCAAGTATGCACAAATACCTTTTAGATTGTGAGATACAAATGTGGGAGTAACTACACCCGGGAGTAGGAAAAAGGCTTCCCTATTGGGAAAATAACAATTTTGCAAGCACACAATCAATACAATGTGAGGATATAAATAAAGTAACAACATTTACAGAGCATTTCAATTTCACACAATCCGGTAGTATATACCATAATTAACTAGTGACATAGGTGGGTACAACAGTGGCATATAAGGAATCGACTTTGTTTTGAAATGTAAAAAAATTATCCCTATAGATTGAAGGTGGTATTTTATCAGGCATCGCAATATTAAAAAAAAATGGTAAAAGAGACACGACAAAGACAGTGGCAAATAAATTTAAAAATTCTTTGTAAAAATTTGTTAATAATAGTGATGAAAGAATGGAGAGAGACATGGAACGTACCCAAATTAACTTTAAACTCCGGACATACTTCTATTTTTGTACCAATTCATCAATCTGATGATTTTATTTTCGTTTGACTGGGATGGTAATTTTGTGATCTCTAGGCCTAGTTTAATCTATATAGGTAGGTTGGGAAGGAGTGTTGTTGGTCACTTTACACGAATTGATCCACTGCAAGCTGATTGCAGGAGCTGTGTTAGAACTTTGAAAGGCCATGCATAAGAAGTCAACGCATGATCACTGGATATACATTCGACGCAATCCACTTCACTCTACCATCATGTATCCTTATCCAAGTACATACGGAATATACAGTCAGCAATACACTGTTACACGCTACATCGTGCATTGGAAAAACTTAAAGTACTGCTGTAATATGCAAGGGGAGTCATAAAGCATATAGATATATATTGGTCGTCTCGGATACATGTCATCAGCCACGTCTTAGTTCCAACACGTGTTTGTGTAATAGATCATTCATGTAATGCATATCAAGCAGCAATCAACACATTAGATGAAAAACGTTAACGTTTGAACCTTGATATGAATCTCTCTTCTCAGATGTTGGGGCAACGATCAGCCCGGCGAGATCCTTGGTTCCAGACCCTTCGTTGGCTTTTGCCCTTCGCATCCTCCTGGTTATCTTCTAGGCCTATCAGGGGCTACTTTTGCAAATGTCCAGCATAAATAAACTTTCTTACCCCCAACATCAAAGTATCATGATAAGTATTGTATCTTTCCACGTTGTTGAAAGCCCTAACTGTAGCATGGAGAAAAGAAAGAAATATGTGCACCTAATAGTGCACACTAATACTGGTCACTGACCAAATTTGGCCATAACGAAAGATAAACTAGCTACATATTTCAGCTTATCGAGATGGATATATAGTCAGTCTTGAGGTATTGACACATGGCACCGTATCCTATGAGAACCAGATTCGTGTGAGAACTATGAGAATTTCAATCTGGGCCACATGATTTTGATCCAACGGGACGCATGAATTCAGGTGGGAGGGGGGATTTGCAAAGTGGGCAATGATTTTGCAAATCCCCCCTCCCACCTCTCTCTATGCGCCCCTATTGGATCAAGATCATGTGGCCCAGATTGGAGTTCTCATAGTTCTCACACGAACTTGGTTCTCATAGGATACGTTGCCTTGACACATACCCCCACTGAGGCATTTATTCGCAAGGAATATACTCAGACAGGAAATCTAAAACCAGACCAATAAACCTGGGCATTGCCTGATCCGGAGGACAATATCACTTACAAATGTTTCCATTGATTGCTTTGCTTCCACTTGCTGCATATGCACGAGCTCTCAAATGGGAAAGTGTTTGATTTGGATCAAAGTCATCGATCGATAGGCATTGGTGTAAACAAGTGTATGATTTGCCTCTAACTTAGTGCGATTAGAACAACTCACCGTAGGTTAGCTGAAGTGGCATGGAAGGATATGGATTTACCAAGTGTGCTCAACTCAAATTGATGAACATTTAAAAGTGGGTCGGCTTTATTTTTTTTAGACAATGGAAACTGTTCAAAGTTCCCGGCCTCTGCACAGTACGCAGCCCGGTATTTGTTTTGTTTTTGACAAATTATTACAAAAATGGTGTCAATCTCAAGATTGACAAGAAGAGCTGAATAAAAGCAAATTAAACTATGGAGGAGTAGGTTTCTTTACATGTTTGTTTAGTGATTCAAGGTTCTAGCTCAACGAGCGGGATCCCATTAAACACGTCCACGGAGAGGAGTAGGTTTCTTTAAATTTTTGTGTTCACTATGGTGATCAACATGTCATGCTTATTTATAGGGAAAAAAACTGTCACGTCATGCTGCATAAATTATCTTGATCTCTCCATTGGGGCAACGTGCAAATTAACAAGTAGTTTACGTTTATGATAGTTAGGTACTTGCTTTCGTCACAACGACGGTTTGTGTGCCCTGGTCCCCTCGTTCAAAGAGAAAAGAGAATATGAGCTTGTTAACTGTCAAGAGACGTAGTCGGTTATTGATGCTGAATCAGCAGTGTATGAGACCCCGTGGCAATAATGACGATGTCAAATAGATGACCACATTGTGGTATACGGAAGTAGCAATGGCAAGGTGAACATATATGGTCTACGAAATTATGGTGATCGTTGAAACAAAACAGATGACAAGTGCGGAGATGAACTGCAGAGTCTGGATGTCAATATGGATTTGCGGTGTATATCCGACAACTCATGCTGGTCATGTCAACGGCTGTGGTGTCAAGGACTTTGTGGCCTTGAGTTCAAATGGATACACTTGCATCAAGTAATGCATTAGGTGTGTGAGAGTTTTTTTTCTTCAGGTATATGGTGTCTATGTCCATGTTCTTTTGAACTTTTAAGGACTCATCTGGATACCTCGAAGAAAGCTTTAGGATTCCATGGTAGATGTGAGGGCTTCAGCTACAGGGTGGAGGATTTGTATTTTTTTTTCAGCCGATTTGTCTCTGTTCTTGTTGGTGTTTGATGTATTTTGGCTACATGTACTTACGCGATGCAGAGGCCGGAACATTATTTCACTATGAAATAAAGCTTCCCTTATCTAAAAAAAAAAAAAGGTGAACATATATAGCAGCATTGATAAAGCCTCACTACTACAGAAATCATTTTTTTTTCTCGAGATAACCCCCTCCCCTGACAACCGCCTGAGGAGGGGAGGCCCCTCAGTTGCTGCGTGCTTTTAGAAAAATAGTTTCTATAGTAGTGCCCAGCACTGAGGCGAGGTACAAATGAACCATATGGTGCATATTAATCAAATGTATATCCATTTTTCTCTGAACAGAATATTTAACTTTTTTCATGGCTCAAATTGTGACTGCAGTTACAAGTAAAATGTTAGACTTGGATCAAAAGTTTGAAGTGGTCATTCTGTCCAATAAACAAGCCCTTTAGCATGGATCGTGTGTAATTTGCATATACAATTTGAAGAACAATGCGTCGAGTATACATGTATGTTAATGTGATACGGCTTGCATTGGAAACAAACTAAATGAACCAAATGTATATCCATATGCAACATTTTTAAAACTGCTTATGGCACACACATTAACAGCATATATTGAGATAAATTTGGCCAATGCATGGTTATTGTCCAGCGTATTCCTTCACTTTGGCTCGTCAATTCGCATGCAGTTCGTGGTATATAGAAGTGGCCACTTGCCGTCTTGGAAGACCCAGGCAGTAGCAATTCCCATGATCATGTGCTCATGCTTATGGTTTCTGATGCATGGGCAATATCCTACGTGCGTAGCTGCGCACCACATGGAGAACAAAAGGATTCAGGTTTCAAGGACACGAAGGGTCAGAATTCAAAGATTCCTGGCTTCATAGTGGCCTTAAGGCCACTCCAGAGGTCTACAGAATCAGCCCAGCACTTGAAAAATGGTAACTGAAGGACAAGGTCAGTTGAGTTTCCAGCTAGTCCTCAATTTGACCAATGAAAATACTAGCTGAAAAGTGTTGGTGCATGTACGGATTACCGAACTTTTGACGATGTTTCATTCTTGAATTTGATGAAAGATGACGCCACTAGTCTGTGGTCCTTAAGCAAGATTCATGAATCCAGCTTTTATTCATGAAAGAAGTGCTTCTGAGCTGGAACAAGAAATGGTGCCTCTTTGATGTTTTCTTTAACTTCCTTGGTCGAAGACCAAACCTTTTCCAATATTCATGGCCATACAAACTTTTTCTCATTTTCTGATACTTTTTTTGCAGCTTATTAGTGTCTGGTCTATTTAAAAGAAATCAAATGATTATGAAAACTAAAAAGAAAAAGGAAAGGAACCATGTTATTCAGTCGTCATCTACTTAATGTTTGGATATATTTCCTTTATACTGTCAATATCCATTTATGTCCCAGCACTCCCTTTTAAACTTCTCGCATGAAATGGAATTGTGAATCCTGCTGTGGGTCAGAAATAGCAACAGATATATCATATATGCACCAGATAATGACTTAATTAATAAGCTCTGAGTCAGATGGTCACATCCGAAAGTGTGCATAGTTCTTTTCATGCATCATCGTTGTCATTATCCATTGGAGATTAATGACACTATAAGAGTTTTGATGAGAACGAGGAATCACCATACAGTGAATTAAAAATGTTCAAGTTTCAGGATTACAACATATATTGAAGCATTGGCTTTTGGTATTTGCAGTGCTTGGGTTTCAAGTTATTTAAGAAAAAAACATTTTCAAACCTAGGTTTGTCTGTTAGTCATAGTTTCTTGATCAACCGATATTCAAGAAGTGTAGCAAATTCATCTTGGCTTTACTTACTGAACAACATCACGGCCTGCAATCCTCGCCAAAAAAAAAAAAAAAACACCACGGCCTGCAAAATATGCTAGGTATTTTAACACGAAGGGTCACAAGATTCCTGGCTTTGCGGTAGACCTTAAGGCCACTCCATGACTTGATGGAATCATCCATGCACTTAAAAAGTGACTATTTGATGCACATTGATTGATGTGTAAAGATCAGTTTGATTCCAGCTGGTTCAGCATTAGTGATGTTGTACGATCATTTTGATAGTCTCATTATCTAAGAGAGGAAAAATTATGATACTAGTCCGGTCCATATACGAGATTCACGAGTTCAGCTGCCGTTTTTAATAAAAATGAAATTGTGTCTGAAAGGGAAAATAATTGGTTAGTTTTGTTGCTCTATTTCAGTTCCGTGGTCCACTGCTGCGTGCAACTGCAATGAAAGTTCTAGTGTGTACATTAGTTGTTCACACAATGACACAAAGTGGAAACCTATAGGTCACCCTTGCACCGTTACCATTCTTACTACCAAAAATAGAAACTTCATGTTTCTTGGTAATCTACCTGAGATGCTAGCTAGTTGGTGTGATGTCACCCAGCCAATTGGATTGTGATTATCACCTTTGGCATATCAATGCAGCAGCAATCTCTGCCCCACGAGTTTTTATTTTAAGAAAAAACTCAATGTTTCTTTTTTGCATACAACGGTGTCTGATTAATATGATTATACTTTGCATGACTCACAAAGGGACTGAATCTCTGTCACTCTGTGTGATAAAAGATGAAGGGGTGTAACAATGATTTTTTCCATCTACCTATAACTTATATTTAATTAATTTCCAAGATCCCTGTTGAGCTTTTTTTTTCCATCTACCTATAACTTATATTTATTTAATTCCCAAGATCCTTGTTGAGCTTTTCTGTCATGACATGGAAACATGGAACCTAGACCGTAAATTGCACCAGTATGCAAGAGATACTGACGTTTGCAGAATTCCTGAGTCAAGTAGCACCATCTGAAAATGAACTGTCCTGTTTGGCGACAGAGATGCTAATGTCACACTTAATCGTATGGAGATGACACTATCGGAGGTTTGATGAGACCATGGTATCAGCATATGGATATATTAGTAAGGAAATTTATGCACACCACCATTGCATTCATACGCGCTAGCTTATTTTTACTTTCAGAAAATAAGCTCGGCTCTCTGTGCATGGGTGAGGGAAACTACAGTTAGTTGATCCCTCAATGGATTTCACTAGGAGATGTGAACAGAATACTGAAATATATTAAATCAAGGAACTTTATTCACCACTACTAAAAATGAAATCGTGTGTACGAATGCTTGGTCTGGAAGTAGTGCTATATGCATTTGGCAATTTCTGTAATCTGGATTGCAGTTGAATCTATGAATGTGACTTAACTGAAATGTGAGGATATAATTCCTCAAAAAAAATGTTAGGATATAGTATTCATGAACGACTTCACCATTCAAATTGTCAGTAAGTGAATCGTTTTGCCGCAAAATTAGAGGCAAAGATTGGTGCAGGTTTATAGCTTAAACCCACTAAGCATGTTGCCACTTCACTTGAAGTGAAATCTGAAATGTGGCACTAGCTTTTCGGTCTACTTTTCTGATACTACGAGTATTGAGGTTCTAAATTGCAAAACAGAATTACAAGATGTCTGGCGTTGAGAGTTTTGGTCCCAAAGGGAGGTCTCAACAACATTTTGTAGCTTCTTCGACCTACTGTATGATCTTCGGAGATGATGACTATTTTGATGTAGATGACTTGACGTTTTAGGTTTCATCCATGTTGAAGCTTTCTTGTGGTTGAACTTGTGTCAATGGGCTTTTTATATGACTGAACTTGTGAGCTATTTGTAATAAAACTCGGTTGTTAGGCCTTAACTTCTGTAAGAATTTACTACGATATGTAACGGATATAGTATTATACCATTCCGTGTATGGCCGACTTCTAGGGTTGCATATTAAGGGATACTCAGGGTATTCCCTGCAATGATAGGCCTAATCACGCAAGATCAGTTTTAGTGACCGAAAAACATACAAAACATCAAAGAAATGTAGGAGGTTACCTGAATGGGACTCGTTGCCTATCACAAATAACTGAATGGTACCAATGAGACTCGTTGCCTATCACAAATAACTGAATGCATAGATGCATTTTCTGCCGCTATATGATACTAGGACGCCAGCTATCGCCAGTGGCAGGCCAACTTCCCCTCATGGTAAACACAGAGCTAAGAGCAGGAAGGAGTGCGTGGATGGTTTACTTTGTAAGACCAGTAGTATTGGAAGTTTGCAACAGTGCTAACTGTACAAGAGCATTCAGTTTCAGTGTACTAGTAAAGAGAGAACTCCCTGCTATAACCTTCAGGTTCCGTGTACATAATGGTGGCAAGAAAAATCTTCTGAAACATTACAGTTCACTCAAAATTCAGGGTAGCAAATTGAACATGACACCATTATCATGCAATGCAGGGAGACAAATCAAACTGTTAATTTGCATTTTGCATATCCTTCCTTTACGAGTGGGTCATTTCTCATCATCAAAACGAGCTGAACACAAGCAGCAAAGGGCATGCGCATTGTATCTTCTTTAGCAGTACTAGTGTTGTGCCAGCCACAAATTACCAAGATGTTTCAGTCAGTGTGCACATGGTAGCCAAGAGGTTGAACACCCTGCTACAGCCTTCAGGGCCTTGCCAGGGCACAACCAAACAGAGAAGACAGGAAAGTATCTCCCAACATTGCAATTCCCTCTCGAACTGCAGGGTACCAATTTCAATCCAGTGTGGCTCCATTATCATGCAGACAAAGCAATGAATCTATCAATTTTGCAATTGCACTTTGATCCTAACAATTCGTTTCCTACAATTACCAGTATCGAAGACAGCAAACCAACCAATCAAATCCAATGAGCCATTGGACGAAGAAACAAAGAAGAATCCATCCTATTCAATCCACTGTACAGCCGACGACTACCTAAACTCCTTCCGGAGCGAGTACCTGGCGGCCTTCGCCGCCGTGCCACCAGCAACTGCACCGCGCACCGCCGTCGCCGGCGGCAGCACCGGATCAGGCTTCGCCAACTGATCCAGATCCACCAGCTCCTGCAGCAGCTCCAGCTCCGTGGCCGCAGCGCAAACGGCGACGAGGTTGGTGATGTCCCGGAGCGGCACCCGGCTCAGCAACCGCTTCCCGGCCGGCCGCTTCTTGAGCCCGCACCTCCTGACGGCAACGGCGTGCCGACGAGCGGCGACCGCGACGGACGGGGCAGCAGGAGCCTCGTTCTCCTTCCCGGCGGCCATCGTTGGCGAGGTCGGCGGCCGCTCTTGGGTGGCGCTCGGGCTGGGCGTCGAGGCGGAGGAGTCGGAGCTGGTGGCGGAAGGAGAGCCGTGGCCATGGGTATTTGTAATTTAGCTAAGCTCTCGCCGCCATGGCGGGGGGAGCGGGGATTCCAAGATTTGATTTTTTGGGGAAATGGTTTGGAGGAGCAGAGGGAGGGAGCGGCGGCGGGTTTCGCTGGTTTCGGTCGAAGCGCAAGCGCTGGCAAATCTGGAGAAGATTTCACGAAAATGTTTGGAATCGGGGCGGGGAGGCGAGCGAAACGAACCGCGAGCGCCGGCCGCCAAATTTTTTCGGGGCGGCCGCTCGGCGGACGGAACTTTGAATTTTTCTCATTTCTGGTGGGACAGGTGATGGCGCGAGTGTGGACTCTGTTCTGGAGTGGATGGAGCGCGCGGCCGTTTTGTTTGAAGGCGCGCTACCGTCGTGAGAAAACTTCTGTTTTGAATTTTTCAAGCCTTCGCATAGAAACTTTTGGTTTGAAATTTGAAACATGTCAGTAGTTTTCAAACTTTTGTTTGAAGTTTGTAGCGTGGCGGTAATTAGTTTGGGAACTTTTGGTTTTGAACGTCTTTCTTGCTAAAATTTTGGGGCTTCGATGCGTTTCTTGCCACAATTGCATGTCAAGCTTTAAACGTTGCTTGGAGCACTTCTTGCATATCTCTTTGTTTGTTCTTGTTGACTTGCCACAAGCCTAGCATGAGTGCAACCTTTTATTTTTAATTTACCGAAAACAAACTTCGACATAAGACCCACATATGTCACTGACAATATCAAGTACAAGATTCTGTGAAATTGCAATCATAGGTAGAATTGGCGACAATACGATGGCCATAGTTTTGAATTTAGACATTCCAAACATTGAAATTCAAAAACATTGTCATTGGAAGTTTGCAGGCAAGTTGACAAACTTGTGAAGAGGAATTTAAAGTTTGATCACAATGCAGCTTAGAGAAAATGATGGCGAATAACATGTCTTCTAACTTTTGTTTGCAAGTGTAAAGTTGAAATAGTAGAGTTTTGATGGTCCTTGTGAGGTATCATCTTCCTCTTCTTCTCCCCCTCTCGCCCACCTCCATCTCCATGGAGTTCAGATGGTAGGGGGGCTTGACCCCCCCCCCCCCCTCCCCCTCTCCCCTCCCCTATTTGATCCCCTCCTGACTATCCCTGCCGAGTAAAGGATTTCAGCACGAGTGCTTTTCTCTCGGCTCAAACATAAAAATTGGGAGGAAAGGGACGTCAAACGTGTAGAGTTATGCAGGTTGGCTGCGAGGCAGTTGGTCTACATGGATGCGGTGGTGACAAGATAATGAGCAGAGTGAGGGGACGAGATCTAAGCGATTAAAGGAGTCAAATAGGCACGCCGATTACAGTTGGAGGAGGAAGAGTGTCACACCCAGTTTTAAGGACAAAACTGAATGCATAACTCTATGTGCGCCAGGATCAAGTTTCGCACATAAAGGGACAATAGTGAAATAAACAGTATAAGCCAGTGTCATTATTACATCGTCTCATTGTATCATTATTACAATATCTGAATAAATTGTCTCAAATGACTAAATAAGCGACAGCGGAAGACTCCCAAACACACAGGCAGTCGACTGGGGAAAGCACGCCTAGTAGTACTCCTCATCGAAATAGTCCATCGCACCTTCGTCTTCTGAGCAGCATGACAAAACATTGTGGGGGAATAGCAAGGGTGAGTACTTGTCGTACTCCGCAAGTGTGGAAAAGTAAATGTAATGCAAGCTTATAACAAGAAAGGCTGATATAAGGTTAAAGAGCAGAAAAGCAACCTAAAACATTAATTAAGCACCTATATTACTAAGTGAAAACCCGAACCCCAAAGTTATTAGATTAAGCACTACAAGGTACCCCCTTGCAGCAAACTGGGTTCCCCACCCAAAACCATCCAAGTCCAACCATCCATTCTCTAATCATGTGAGGATCCAGGCCGCTCCTGACCGTGAGCACGGCTGTCATGACAGTTTTACTTCTCTGCAGAGGTGCACAACTTTACCCACAGGGTGGTGATTCCATCACTATTCAGTGACTAAAACCTCCATGTTGTCTTCACACTGCCAAAGGTGTGAGACCAAGAGATCACCACATGGTCTTTCAAAGCGCTTCCCAGCTTGCCAACATCCCCGCTAAGGTTCCACCGCCGCGGAAGTAACCCTTCCTTCAGAAACCCCCTCTTGCGCCTTGGCTAGGAGTACCCCTCCATCACCTGAGTTTGGAAGTACCCCTTCCTCCCTCTTTCCATGAACGCCGGCAAAACTGGGAAGTTAGCATAATACTTGACCAAGTCTACCATAATCAACCCTGTGCTTTGCGCTGTTGTCCTGGGTTGCCGCTCCACGAACCGGTCCTTATGATCACAAGCAGGTACTAACCACAAACCAACAGTACCATGACAGATACATGTGCATACCCGCACCATCATCAACATCCTCCTGCTTGGATCACCTAAGTTCCATGTTGCTAAAAAGATTAAGCGGTCCGTGAAGATTATATTCAAGTGAAACCATTAGTCAAGATTATTAGTCAAATTATCATCCACCCAAGACAGCAAGCTAAGCATTTCTACCCATCCACATTATCATTAACCTCTACCATAACCCGGCGACAAGGGTAAAGTAAAGGAACAGGGTATGACACATGGGATTCCAATTGAACGCAAATGCATGACTAGAGGGAGAAAGCAATAGGTTCAAAATGGTCAAGGACACTTGCCTGTTCCCCCTGCTGCTGGCTGATCAAACTCCAAGTCCTGAAAGTTCTCGATCGGCTCCTCTTCTAATAACGTTAACATGCAAGCACACAAGCACAAACAATAAATAACAGTACACCAGACAGTACTAACATACTACAAAAACAGTACCAAAAGATAGAGCTCGAGCCTACGATCACGTGAGCGCAAGAATCGCTTAAAACGGAGCTACGAGTAAAAAGTTATAAGCATTTGAAGTTAAAAGGTTTATTTGAACTAAAACAGGGTCGTACAGGGACCTAATTGTAATTTTAGAAAAGTTCTGAGGGCTGAAATGTAAAAAGTTAGGATAAAAATATAATTTAGGAAAAGTTCAGGGGGTTTTCTGTAAAAATACAGGACCTAAGCATTATTAACAAAAAGGTTAGGGGCCTAAGTGTAAAAGTTACATTTTAAAGAATTTTAGGAATTATTCTTTTACTGAAAATACTAATTATTGCGCAACGCTGACGTCATAAATCGAATCGATTTAATTTAAAACGAAAAACCCCGTGGACCGAGTCCACGGCGGCTGTGCACCGGGTCCACGGTGGTCCACGGTGAACCGGACCACCGGGGAGACCATGGCGCGGCGGCGCTTCACCGGAGCGCGCGCGGGACGGCGTTCCCGGGCGCGGAACCTCGCCGCGAGAGGCGGGGCGGCACGCGGAGACGTCGGGGAGCTCACCGGGGCTTCACGCGGGGCGGGAGACGGCTCGACGGCGGCGGTCGGCGACGGGGAAAGGCGGCGGTCCTCCGGCGGCTTCGGGAGGCGGCGCTAGGGCACGGGAAAGCGGCGGTTTCGTCGAAATGGAGCGCGGAGGGGCTGGGGCTCCGCTTTATAGACACGGACGCCGAGGGGCGGGCCCACGCGGGCGCGCACGCCGAGGGCGGCGCGGCGGCTCGGGGTCGGTTAGGGTTTGGGGCGGCGGCGCGCTGAGCTGGGCCGGGCGAGCGGGCTGCGCGCGGGCTGCGGGAGCTGGCGGCCTGCTGGCGTGCTGGGCCGCGGAAGAGAGAAAGGAGGCCGGCCCGATAAGGAAAAGAAAAGAAGAGAAAAAGGAAAGGGAAAAAAGAAAAGAGGGAATGGGCCAAAGGGATTCGGCCCAGGAGCAGCTGCGGGGTCCTTTTTCCTTTTCTATTTCGTTTCTCCTCTCAAAATCAAACTAAATACCGAAAACGATTTCTACACGAAGTTTAAATATATTTTCCACACAATAAAATCCCTACTGCAAACTAATCCAGCATGAATGCAACAAACAATTATTTTATAGCCTAGATTAATTTATTTAATTTAGAAAATAATTCTTTGGCCTAGGAAAATGTTAACACCCTGATTAAATAAAGAGAAATTTTAATCTATTGCAAAAATGTGAAAATTAGGATGTTACAAGGAGGCGATGGACCTTGGCATGAGACAGTCATGGCTTCAATCACAGTTGCGACAACGGACACAATTATACCTTTAGATGCATGACCCAAATATTTTTGGGTACCTCCCAACGATGAAGAATGCCACTAAAACACATCTTACGTCTGCAGCAATAATGCAACTGATCACCAATCAGAGTAAGCCTTACCTGATGCAGGTGCAAAGATGAGGAAATTCGATCCTTTTTTGTCACTAAAAAAATCAAGTGGCTGGCTACTTGCAATTCCGTTGAACATTCGATAGTTGTTATGAGACAAATGAATTTGAATTCAACCCAAACAACCTAGCAGTCTTGCACGCTTGTGAATGCCCGTGCAGTGGCCTCATGGGGGAACCAATAATAGAGACGCGCAAAAGGATCGTCTTCTGCGTTCGGCTACGTGCCCGCCATCTCTGGAGCTCAACTTACTTTGGATGGCATGCCACCACTATGGTCATGAACCAACCTCCGCGAAACAAATAATGCAGAACACAGACGACTTCCCGCGCCATTCCTGCCGCGTTCTTCCAGCTCGCGACGTCCGGGGCGGGGGCAATGACCGGCTCTTCGGCGTCCACGACGCTGCAGTACACTGGCATCGCGGTCTTCGTCGCCATCGTCTTCTACGTCGTGCTCCACTACAGCCGGTCCTTCAACACCATCTTCATCACGCGCCGCCACGGCGCCGGCGCCAACGCCAACGTCGCGGCCGGCGCCGGCGACGACGTGGTGCTCCCGGGCCCGGTGCCGGCGCTCGGGCTCCGCCCCGACGACGTCGCCGTGCTCCCGACGTTCACGTACCGCGCGGTGGTCTCGCCGGGCCGTGGCCGTGGCAAGGCGAAGGCGCCGGAGCGTGGCGCGTCGTCGTCGCCGTCGCCGGCGGACTGCTGCGCCGTCTGCCTCGACGATCTCCGCGACGGCGCGCTGGTGCGCATGCTGGCGTCGTGCAAGCACTACTTCCACGCGGAGTGCGTCGACGTCTGGCTGCTGTCGCACGCGACGTGTCCCGTGTGCAGGGGAAGCCCCGGCCAGGAGAAGGTCCGTCTCGGCGTGGCGTCGCTGTCGCCGCCGCTGCCGCAGCTGCGGCGGTTGTTGCCGGAGGGAGGCGAGGCGTCGGGAGAGAGAGACGTCGTTTCGTCGAGCTCGCCGTCTCCGGTGGTCAGGTCCCCGGTGCGTTTCGAGGTTATGGCCGTCGCTGCCATGGGTAATAATGGTGACACGGCATTGTCCCCGTCGCCGAGTAGGCCGAGGACGCCGCCGGTGGGCAGAGATTTTAGGACAAGGTCGCCTTCTCCAGGGACGACTGAGTCGGGTGGCGCCCAGGTGTAGAGTCCGAGTAGTGGTTGGGTTTTACCCTGTTCCGGTAGGAATTTTCAGTGCTTCACTTTACTCGGCAGTTTTGTACATGCAGAGGAGCTAATCCTTTACATTGTTCCCCAACTCCCATATAAACAACAACAGATGATTTGGCGCAGAGACAGAGTCAAAACTAACGGACTTACTCTTATGTTTTCATCGCTTTCTTTCTCCTGACGATTCTGGAAAAGATAACAATTTCCCTTCTCTATTCATAATTTAAGATCAGTTTCCACAAAATGTCCATCCGACTCCTGCAAACTCAAACGGCCAAAAGAACCCATGCTTGCGTTGGCGACCGAGTTGACTTTGAATCCTATCCAACCGTCTACCAGCAACTGGCATCAAACAATTCACAATCTCGCATTACTAGGATCATCCATCAATCAGCAGTCATCATCAAACGATCGATGTCAATCAGGCATCTCAACAAAAACTACCCACAAATGACAAAGAAAGATGGTAGCAACGACTCATGCCATTATCCAACGCCGTATGAACAACCATCAACAACGAGGTCGTAAAATACTCAGCACACAGACAGCATTATGTGTGTCCAAACACAGGCCGAGTCCAGCTAGCGACCCAACTGCAAATCCATCTAGCGACCCAACTGCAAATACATCATGCGCTAAGCATGCCGGCGACGAACATCCCCTTCATGCCCGCGCCTAAATCCCACGTCGTCGTCAACCACCGCGGGCGCGCAATGATTTCCGTTGATCGGTTCCCGGCGCCATGTCCTTGAAGCCATCAAGGCACCAGTCCATCGGAGTCGCGTGTCGTCCTTGGCCGCAGCCATGTCGACGTCCGCAGCGTCGCCGCCGGACGACGGCAGCGCGGCGGTGCCCGGCACTGCCAGCTCCAACTACACGCTGCTGTACATCATCGTCGCCGTCCTCATCGGCGTGATACTGTACGTGGGCATCCGCTACGGCCGGTCGGTCATGACCGAGTGGCGCCAGCTCCAGGACGGCCACGGCGCGGCGGGCGGCGCCCGGCTCGGGCTGAGCATGGAGGAGATCGCCGCGCTGCCGACGTTCACGTACCGAGTCCGAGCCGCGTCGGCGTCGCCACACGTCGGCGGCGGCGGCGGCAGCAACGGGAAGAGGCGGAGAAGCGGCAGCAAAGGGAGGTCGCCGGCGCCGGGGGCGGTGGAGTGCGTGGTGTGCCTGCAGGAGCTGGAGGACGGCGACGTCGTGCGCGTGCTGCCGCCGTGCAGGCACTTCTTCCACGGCGGCTGCATCGACGCCTGGCTCTGCGCGCACTCCTCCTGCCCGGTGTGCCGCGCGGACCTGGACCCGGAGCGCGAGCGGCTGGGCGATGCGTCACTATCGCCGCCGCTGCCGCAGCTGCGGCGGTGCGGCGTGTCGCCGGAGCGGCCCACAGCATCAAGTGTCCTGGCGGACATCCTGGCCCGGTCACCGCTCAGGTCGCCGTTGAGGTCGCCGTCTCCAACTCCGATGGCGTACACAAGGGTGGACGACCAGCAGTGGACGACCAAGCCGCCGTCGCCGG
Source organism: Eragrostis curvula (assembly GCA_007726485.1). Taxonomy (NCBI): domain Eukaryota; kingdom Viridiplantae; phylum Streptophyta; class Magnoliopsida; order Poales; family Poaceae; genus Eragrostis; species Eragrostis curvula. Next base: position 9,180,520 of record CM017441.1, on the reverse strand, counting down.
GGTTGTCAGAGATCAAGGTCGTCAGCAGGTCCAAGTCGCCGTCGCCCATTAGGTTCGGCACGCACCTGTCTCCTAGGACCATTGGAGTGTTGGAAAGCGCGGAAGTGATTACCTCGGCGTCTTCGGCGCCGGTGGTGCCAGAGATTGTGATTGCCCGGTCCATGACGCCGTCGCCGACAAGGTTTAACGGGCATCTGTCACCGAGGAGCGTTGCAGTGGTGGAAAGTATGCAAGCGATTGCGTCCGCATCACCATCGCCGATGCCGATTGGAGAGGGTGGTGGCCGTTCGCTGTCGAAGTCGCCATCGCCGGTGCACACTGGATAGGTGTGGAAAACAGCCCGGAAAGCGGCTCGAGCCGCATCTGATGATTTAAACTCTTTTCTGTGAATTTTTATTTCTTATGAAAACAAGGTCTGCTTCTTTTAATCACAGTTCGAGCAAAATGTTAAATGTGTGTTATTCAACGTTTGTACAAAATGTCCAAATAGTACTGCTGCCACTATATTAAGACTACGAATTATAAAAAAAAATGCAGCTGTCCAATGATCAAGATCGAAATTTAAATGTTCAATCCTGATCATCATGCGTCAAAATAATCTTTCACAAAAAATGGTATAGGAATTTCACAAGGGTTATTTTGGGCAATCAAATTATATGATCACTAGTTTTGCAAAAGACGAGTTATCTAAGACCCGCCAATCCATTTCCTTCAAACAATTGCAAAAATGTCAAAACAAAGTTCACTCACGAAACTCAGGGAAAAAAAAAAGACAAAAAATGCACCTAAAGGAAGGATGGAGTGCTCCTAAATGTGAAAACAGAGTCACGTTGGGAGAGCTAGAACGGAGGTAGTAAGAACTTTAAAAAGTGCCTCATTAGCTGAGCCAGTTTGTTCTTTGTTTCCGTGGTTCTGATCGCAGCTGATCGATTAACAGGAAGACAAAAGTTTATAACGTGAGAAATCGTCTGATATCACTATTCTGGCCTAGCGTAAGGCGTAGCAATGGAACTGGGGCAACAAGTTCCATGTGACAGATTTCCTGGATGAGATCGAACTCCACGCGGATCGCATGCGCTGATGAGCGCTTGAGTGACGGCTGTCTCCTTGGTTCCGAACAGAACATGCCGGAATCAATCTCTGTTTATTTTTTGTAGCTGGATGGTGAATGACAACAGAACAAGCCTATCTGGCGATGTGGACGGCCGCTGCCTGCATCGTGCAAGTCACAACTCACAAGTCAGTTGCAACCGTTGAGCGGTGTTCTGCTCGAGTTAGTTTTCTGAGAAGAGAAGAAAATGAAGAGCAGCATGCCAACTTTCGATCGGTACGGCGACAGACAGAGCAACCTTAAAATTGTTAGTAGTTTCTTCATACACTCATTTATATTTAATTTCCCTCCAAATCCTCCCCAAGACAAGCCCAAACTCGTAACCGCCGGCTAAGCAATCAGCTGCAGTCTCGAGCAGAGGCGCGCAACCAAGAAACCCATGGCTTCACGGCCGAACCGAAACACCGACGAGGCGAGCGGACTATTTCTACATCGGACTCGGCGCCGCACAAACCTTGACACACCGGAAGAAACGACACCCGCTCTGCGTAGTACGTCAGTCAGCAGCATTGCTGCACGTACGTAGTCATCAATCGTTTCCTGTGGCGTTGTATGGGCAGCAGAACACACATGCCGAACATGCACCGGGCGAGGCTGCTGGCCGGGAGCCGCGGCGCGGCGGCGGACGTCGAGGTGAGCAGCGTCCTCAGCGCCGTCGTGACGTCGGTCATAGGGGTGATGCTCCTCTTTGCAATGATGATCTTTCTTTATTCATCATTGCAAAGAGAAAGTCTCGATAATATCATCTTTCTTCACATTCAAGAAAACATCCCGCCCGATGAAAATGAGCAAACAATCAACTAAGAGACTATCATTCATCCTATTTCTCAACTTATTCTTGACAAAATTCATTGCTGAAAATATTCTTTCAAACATGTGTTGTTGCCACTGCTGGAATCAATGAGAAGCAAATACATCAAACCATGAACATTATTATGTCTATTTGTTTCGACAAGCTTAATAAAGAGCTCAACAAGATTGTTTATACATTGGAAGCTATCTTCTCTCCTCATTTCATCAACATACTTATCAAGTTGCATTTCAAGTCTCAATAATTCTGAACTAGAGAAATCATTAGGGGGTGAAATTCAGTAAGCCTATATACCTTTTGGGCATTAAGAAAAAGAATTTAACATTCAGGGCTATCATACAACAAAGTAACTCCATATTCATCAAAATGAGTATCAAGCTCTTGAATAATTCAATCAGTGATGCCAATATATACTTCTTTTCTAAAGTGGTCATGATTTGTCTTGTTTGGGTAACACCTAACGGATCTTACAAAAGGCATATAATTATCATCCATCAGAGGAAATTGAATGCCATGATTGTTGAAAAAGAAACTCACCGGCTCGCCGTTGACACAACCAGACTCCATAGCTGAAACCCTAGTTTTTCCACCCCACTCTCTCACGTTTGCCTCTCGGTGCAGGAGACCTGACGCTCGATCGCTACTCGGAGAGATGAGGATCAATCCGCTTCTGTTTATCTGGCATATTCGGTGGCATATTCGCGCGCAACACTTTTCTGGACATGTTCGCTGGTCTGGACTCAACCGATTTTGACATAGTCCATGCTTGATTTGGGCTTGTGCAATGGTAATGGCTGGTTGTTGGCTCAAATCTCAGGGTGAGCCGGGATCCACCTTGTCCGCCCTGTAGATTTACCAATGCATGTCACAGTGTCTAATCTACTTTAGATAATATACTAAACAATACATACATCATGAGATGAGCCTGAATGACCAATTTTAAAATATTTCTTGAGTTAGGATTTGACTTTGATACATATTAAAAATACACAGTCGAAAAATTGTAACAATGAAAATCTGAGATAGTAATGTTGTTGCCATGTGGTATATGTAAACACATGGTATACATTATGCATGTCATTAAATTTTTTGGAACATTGTTGGCACTCTGTTATTTATGAAGTATAAGAAACCCTATAATCATTTTGAAAAGTTTTGGTTTCATCACACGGATATTGTTCCACTTTTGTGCAGTGAAATTCTTTTCTGAGGCGTCCTATTAGATTCAAAGACAATAGCACATAAACAATAATGTTATTGGATATATATATAATGATACATAACCGTCTAAATATCACCAACTCCATCGTTGCCTTTAAGAAATATCACAACACATAGTGTTCCCTCCCCGAAAACATAGTTGCTTAGAGCTAGTTACTAGCTCTTAGAAGAGAATAATATGGTGTGAACTTCATATTTCGTCCTCTATACTTTGCTAAGAGCTAGCTCTTGAGTAAAAGCTAGCTGCATTCTTCCTTTGTTTTTTCTCTAATAAACAATTCTGAAAGCTAGGTTAGAGTCAACTTTTGAGAAGCTCTAAAAATTTTGAACAGTGCCCCATTAGCTGAGCCAGTCTTTCATGTGTTTCGGATGTGATCGCTACCGACTATTATTAACGTGAATCCAAAAATTTATAACACGAGAAATCGTGGGATATCACACTACGGGAGACCCCTCCGTTTGTCGAGTGCTAGGGGCACTTGGCAAAGGCTCTGTAGCACTCGGCAAACGCTTTGCCGGGTGTAGCACTGGCAAAAAACGCATGGCTTACTTTTGCCGGCAAAGAGTTTTTTGCCGAGAGTATGCGGCAGATGAGATAGATTTCCTGGCCTAGCGAACTGCGGCAGCACGTTCCATGTGATAGATTTCCTGGATCAGATGGAACTCCCAACTCCACGCGGTTTGCATGCGCAGATGAGCACTTGAGTGACGGCTGTTTCCTTGGTTCCGAACAGAACATGCCGGAATCAGGCTCTGTTTTAGTGTTTGGTTGTAGCTGGACGGTGAATAACAGCAGAACAAGCCTATCTGCGACGTGGACGGCCACTGCCTGTTGCGTGCAAGTCACAAACTACTCAGTTGCAAGCAACCGCTGAGCGGTGTTCTGCTCCAGTTACTTTGCTCTGCGACGAGAAGATAGCTTGCCGACTTCCAAAAACTTTCTTAATAGTTGTTTGCATACGTTGATATCGATTCATTTCCCTCCCAAATCGTCCCCCAAGACAGCCTCAAGCTCGTAACCGCCGACCGAGCAATCCGCCGCTGTCGATGGCAAGGCACGCAACCAAGAAACCCATGGCTTCACGGCCGGGACACCGACACGGCGAGCGGACTATTTGTACACCTGCCTCTCGCCGCCGCAGAACCTTGGACACACACACCGGACGAACCACCTGCCTCTGTGTGTCGCGTCATCGAGCAGCAGCATTGCAGCACACGGCCATTCATCAGTCGCCTCCTGTGGCGTTGTATGCACAGCAGAGCACACATGCTCAACGTGCACCGGGCGAGGTTACTGGCCGGGAGCCGCGGCCCAACGGCGCGGGAAGACGAGGAGAGCCGCGTCCTCTGCGCCGTCGTGGCGTCGGTCATGTCGCTGATGCTCCTCTGTGGGCTCCTCTCCTTCCTCCCGAGCCCCAGGGGCTTCCGCCTCACCAAGACCTACGTCGTCGTCGGCGCAGGCGCGATGATGCTCATTCTCATGCTCGCCGGCTGGCTCCTCGCACCGTGGACCGTTGCCCTCCTCTCCGCGCGGCGGCGGCGTCGGGCTCCGGATGTGCTCACGCCGGCGGCAGCGTCCGTGCGGCTGCACGCGCTGCGCCAGATGTGCGCTTGCGGGCTGAGCGACGCGGCGGCGCTCGGCGCGCTGCCGACGTTCGCGTACGAGCCGCCTCCGCACCGCTCTGCGGCGGACGGCGGCGAGCCGGCGCGCGGGAGCTGCGCGCTCTGCGCCGTGTGCCTGGAGGACGTGCGCGCCGGCGAGATGGTGCGGCAGCTGCCGGCGTGCGGGCACCTGTTCCACGTGTGCTGCGTCGACGCGTGGCTGCGGTCCCACCGGACGTGCCCGATCTGCCGCTGCGAGCTCCCGCCGCGCAACGTCGCCACCAAAGCCGCCCCGGCCGTGGCGTTCGCGCCGTCGCCGGACGCGTTGCCACCTGTGTAACCCACTTTCCGTGCTGGGTTTTGCAACGTTTATGCTGCTTTACAGCTGATGCAGTCAGCACTCACCATAGCTGACATGTGAAATCTTTGGGCGTTAAATATGGCAGGATCAAGCAGAGATTTGATTCTAAGACTAATCTTCTTGCTGATGAAAAATTCGAAGGCTCAATGGATAAGCTTCGATGATAGTGAAAGGAAAGATTTAGAGGAGTTTTACAGTCCAAAATAATGCCTATTAGTTCTTCAAAACTAATGACCATTAGTTTGAGGGCACATTAGTAATTTTACTATTAACTAAATAATTTATTTTTTGTTTAATCATAATGAGCTAAATAATTCAACACTAACAGGCTAACCTTAGTAACTATAATAATGAACTAGATTGATGGACAACATAAATTGATCAAATTAAATTTTTTTTATGAAACAATTTACTATTACAAGTCTATCACACATTATTTTTTCAATATTACCCTTACTAATGGCCATTAGTAGTAAATTTTCGATATTGAATCTGGACCGTCGGATCAAATTAATAGCCATTAGTTTTGGAAAACTAATGGCCATTATTTTGGACCGTAAAACTGCTCAAGATTTAAACTTCATTCAGGCATTGCGTCATGCCCATGGGGAATGCCACTGAAATACTATAAAAGACACTAGCTCTGTTTGACACGCTCAGATATGGCCACCCGGCTTGCGTCTCACCCCACTTACCAGTGTCTGATCGGAGTGTTCGTTGCACCAGTAAACTCGAAGTCATGGTATATTTGCCACAAAGAATTCATTTGCCATGGACATGATGTTTTTTTTGGGTACTCCATCAAGGGTTAGAACAAGCTAGTCAATGCAAATTTGCATTAGCTAACCTGTCCTAACGACATCAAAAGGAAAACAGAGGAAGCAGTCTACCGCATAAACTCGACGCTTCTCACAGTGCGTGTTTTGGAATCTACAAGCCAGTGCTTCCCCCCCCCCCCCCCCCCCTGTGTATTGTTCCACCACTAGCTACGGGCCTCCATTTATATTGTCCACAACAATGAGCGAGCAAGGTTGGAAGGTCGATATGACTTCAATAAGTCGCTGACTAATATCTGATTAACCCACTTAATAATCCAACCCAAATTGCAAATGGTTATTTCTTCGGTACATGACCAACAATATCACAATATAAGTGGACCAAAACTACTCTCATAATTTAATGTGGAACTGTCTATACAACGTCAGAGAATTTAGAAGTTCTACTGAATAACTGTTCACCCATCCAATTTGAGATATATGGTCGAGATTACATAAATAATTTTGTACAAACAAAAAATAGCATATTTTGGGCCTAACCCCATCATTAGTACTTGTTAAACTCAACTAAAATTCTCATGTAAATATAATACGCACTATAAAATTTACGTACCATATCGCCGCCATGAATACTTAAAGCTGAGATTTAGCATTTTCCTTTAAAACAATCCCAATGAAACCAGAATACGTATCCCATCAAAAATGGATTCCACAATATTGCTACAAGTCCCAAGATGTATCTCTGTCTCGCCATGCCATTTGTTTGTACAAGTGATTTTGAAAAGAGCTTTCGAGCAGGTGCGTTTGGTACAGCTCCAGATTCATCGAGAATCAGAAACGTTTCAGATTCAACCCAGAAACGTTTCACAACCTGAAACAGAATCACTTCAGAAACCGTTTGGCTAATAGTCTGGATTCAGATTCACAAAAGAGAAGACAAGGATTGAATTGACCCATATACCCTGAGTTAAATAGTGTGTGTGTTTTTCGTTAACATTTAGCAGAATTCATATGAATGTATAATATTTAAAATGTCATAATATTTAAAATAGTGTGTGTGTTTTTCGTTAAAAAAATTGTTGCCGGAAAAGATTCTCCCATGCCACTACACAAATCATATGGAAATTGCATTAGTTATCTGTTAATCTTGCTTGTATTGCAAGAGGAAACGAGCATTACACGAGAAACATGGCAATCTTGCCGGAGCTGGTATGATCTGCGGCCATGCCATGTGCATCGCGAGTACTGATGGAGGCTGAGGCACAGGGACGCTCGTTTTTGTCTGGGAGATTGGGGGTTTGTGCGATAGCCAACGGAGGAGGCAGTGGTAGTTTGTGTAAATACAGCCAAAGTCCCATGCAAGGTACAATAGCTGAAGCGTTTCGCCAGGTGAAACACCAGTTTTGCCGTTCCGCGCGTGCAGGCGAAATTTTAGAATCGTTCCGCGGCGTTTCAGCACAGAAACGTTTCGTTTCTTCGGCGTTTGGTACCGTTCCGAGCGTTTCGCACCAGAATCTGAAACGATTCTGTGTGCCAAACGCACGAATCTGCCAAGCCCATCGAATGGCTGTTTGTGGATGCCAACCAACCGTGCGTGCGGGTTTGAGTTTCTGGAACCGCATGGAAGACAGACATTCTAGGATCTTCTCCTTGATCGAAAGAAATCGTCTGTGGTAGAAACAGAATATATGCTTCTCCCATTCCCCGTTGCTCAGTGCCGTAAAATCGTGCTCCTCGTCTGCAAAGCGCGGAGACCATGGTAGTAGACTGAATCACTAGGTAGGTAGTGTCCATTTCTTCTCATCTGAACGTCAGTTCTATTGCCAGAAACCCAATTCCAGAAGAAACACCATCACCACAAAACAAAATTGACTTGCCATGCAAATCCATCGCATGCGCGCGTGCTCTCCCGATCGTCCCTTCGATCGATCGACAGCGACTTCGCGTCGTGACTTCGAAACGATGGATAAAAACGTCCAGACATCGCTGTCGCGTGCGTTTCCCCAATTCCCCCAGACTTGAAAAACCGCAAGCCGCGCTCACTCAAACCACTGGCCACGCCGGCAAACCTTTCCGCCCCGGAGCACGCTCACTGGCTTGTGACTCGCCTATTTCTACCTCTTTCTCGGCTCCTCGCCGCCGCGCATTTGGTCACCGACTCGACACGCTTCGAAAAGCAGCAAGAGCGTTGTAGTGAGAGTCCTTGCAGCACTGGCAGGATCGAGAGAGAGAGAGAGAGAGAGGAGCTAGCCGCCCCAGACCACTGGCATGCTGTCCCTGCACCCGCGGCTCGTGGCTCGTGCCGACGCCGACGCCGACGACGTCGACGATGGGCGCGCCTGCTACTGCGTCGTGGTGGCCTTTGTCTCGCTGCTGCTCTTCATCGTGCTCGCCGCCGCGGTCAGCATCGCAAGGGCCGCCGCCATCGCCGGCGCGGTCGCGCTCCTGCTCGGGCTCCTCTGCTGGCTCGCGCCCACGGGGACGACCGCGCGGCGACGGCAGCGTCAGGCTCCCGCGGTGCCCGTGCTGCTGGTGCACCACCGGTGCGCGTGCGGGCTTTCCGACGCCGCGATCGGCGCGCTGCCGGCGTTCGCCTACCGGCTGCCTGACGACGACGGCGACGGGAAGCCGCGCGTGAGCGCCGTGCTCTGCGCGGTGTGCCTGGAGGACGTGCGGGCCGGCGAGATGGTGCGGCGGCTGCCGGCGTGCAGCCACCTGTTCCACGCGGACTGCGTCGACGCGTGGCTGCGCGCGCACCGGACGTGCCCGCTCTGCCGCTGCGAGCTCACCACGCCGCGGAACGTCACAGCGGCGAAGGCATTGGCCACAGCTGCAACGGAGTCGTCCTCCGACGACGCATTGCCGCCGGTGTGATTTTCCGTCGATTCTGAATTAATCTCCATTGTACGTACATTCTGAATTTCTAACACGACGGGAAACAATTAATACAGTTGTGATAGCTTAGCGTTGTGATTGCTAAGTACACAAGCCATGCGTGATCACTGATTGATCAAGCAAATATTTCATCAAATCGTCATGTTGCAGACTTGCAGACAGTCTGGCTCACTGGCTGTTGCGGTGCCGAAGGCGCAAACAGAACGGACAAAACAAACCTTGTTCGGAGTCCGGACACGATCTCGAAAGAAAAATGTGTGGCTGCCCCTGCGCCTGCCTGATGCTTCCAGTTATGAAAGATACAGGAGCATCCAGCTGATGGAGACTGGTACCAAATCGTACGGAGTCTAGAACTTGACGTGCTTCATATCGGCCGCTACAAGACAATCAGTCGGCCACGGGGTTGCGTGTAATCACACTGTTGTAGCACGGCTACATTACGTTTCTATGGTGGCAACAGGAAATGTCCGTGTTTCCCAGGCAACTAAGCTTTTGCAACGTTTAGAAAATACCCGCATCTTATCTTCAGATAGTTTAGTTGAGCCAAGAACAATGACGCTTCATGGTTGCGGTATGTGTGTTGTTGATCTCTGACGACGTCTCTAATTGTTGACGACACTTCGAAGATAAGAGACCAGTGGACATAAAAAGTCTTTAATGATCAAGAACCGACTGTCCACTCGCCCTTGCCTTCTAAGCCTTTTTTTTTTCCCTTTCAAACTCTAGTACATATATAGATGGTCACATACAAATGCGAGTACTCATCCTTAATTATGAGCACACACGTATGAATACCCTACCTTTATGAACTCATCCGAGAGATTCATATTAAGATCGATGAAGTCAGCATAGGTAGCTCACTGATCATTGTCTTCCAAAAGAATATTAACCATAAATTCGGCACCCATGCTGAGTCGAACTCGAACTAAGCTGGATTGGTTCAACAAAGAACTCCAACCATATGAGATATGCTCAGTTTGAGCTTGTTGCTACAGTTGTTGGTAGGCATTAGCTTTTTTTTAATTCAAATTGGTTTGGTTTCTTTAGCTTTTCCCAAATTAAAAGGCCAACAAAGAAAGAAACTAAAAGAACTGTGAACATAATAAGTAACCAAAATAAGTTCATTTCGATGACCTTATTTCAGGGAATTTGAAGTAGCGTGTCTCTCAGCACATTACACTAAAGAACTCTTGCATTCATTGGTATTGCAGGATATTGCTCCATATTTAGACTTTTTTTTTCTTGGTTACCAACTCCTCGTTGTGACTTTTGCGCCTCGTGGTTCTTTGGCACTAGGACTAAAGATGTGACGAGTGTCTAGTGGTGGCATGGGCGACGGAGAAGCCTTGGCATGGCATGAGCAATGAGTTCCACTATGGCGTGAAAGTCACAATGAAGTCGAGTAGTCTGTCGGGCTGTCATCGAAGAACCCAAATCATCCTTCCAAACACAAGATCAAAATCATTGATGCCTCAACGAAGCGAGCACCCATAATTCACATCACATGCATACATAAAATAGATTACGTCACAAAGTCTTTTACATTAAAGTTTGAAAGGTCTTAGGCATTTACATCAGAGCTCGAATAAAGCAGAAATGTTTGATAACAGAAGCATAAACATAACTAAATGACGACGACGACGGTGGTAACATAAAAGTACCACATGCACTAGGTCCACTTTTCGATATGAGGTGACACTAACGTAAGATGCCCAGAGGCCCCAGACACAAGACATCCATTTTCGCAGCGGCAAATTTCCTTCTCACACACATATCTAAGTGACCATGGCCTCTGGACATGTCAATCTATGAGCAACACAGAACTTCTCAGGTCTGCACCGAGCTGAAACCTGTACAGACAAAACTAAAACCTGTGCAGAAACGGAAAAAACAATGAACTCAGAGAGATCGATGTAAATTTTGAGACCTGATAACCGACTCCAAAACAAACTATTGCCTTCAATTAATAACAAAAAAGTTTCTAAGGATATAACTAAACTTATAGCTTAATCTATGATTCTAGATCCTGTGAGATATGTGATTAATCTAAGGATATAACTACCTACTGCACTTGATAAGGATACAGTCTATCTAATTATTCATTTAACAGTGGTCATAACAACACTTGAAATAAAAATTTGTTATAGTGGGGCAAGGTTCATGAACTATGGTTGATCTTATGCCGACCTTAATTCAACACAAACACATCTTAAATGTTTGGGAAAATACAAAAAGTGAATTAATAGCTATTTATGTAAATCCTTATACTAAAAGTGAATGTTTTTAACCTTCTGTAGTTTGAGGTTTATTCGCTCTAGCTTTCAAACATACATAGATAACCAATAGAAAGCTGCAAAGCACTTAGAGTGAACCAGTAACTTACACTGAGATGATGCATTCTTTTGCTGGATGCTAATTTTCTCAAGAGGTATGCCACACATGACCAATGTCATCAAAATGCTGTCAACCCTCTGATCAACCTCGTGACATTTGATTTCAACAGACATAAGATTTTCCGATGCAAATGATTTTGCCACTGAATTGAATATTGCTTTCGATGGCAGCAAGCTTATAGGTTTCTCTTTCTGTAGAAAAAACAAAATAACATAATATGATAAATCATTCATGGAGACATGGAAAACAGTTAGATAATCCATGTGGACAATATACCTCGTTTAGTTGAAAAGTGAGTTTCTTTAGAACTGGTGAGTGACGGAGAATGCAAATTAGAGCACGGTGGTCATCAGCCACACACCACTCACTGAGTAATAAAATCTCCAACTTACGAAATATAGGACACCATCTCAAATCCCTTTTGAGAATAAACTGGATTATAGAAGCAATGTCAACATATGTAAATTCTGAGGTATAAGACACAATTATATTGAGAACGAACTGGATTATACAAGCAATGTCTGCATGTAAAGTCTGAGGTATAAGCCAGTCATACAGAAGAGAATAGGAACATTAGTTTCAGCAGAAATTGAAGTTATAGTCACATAAATATTAAAAGTTGAATAAGGCCTCTAACCAATCATATTTCATAATCTCAAATTATAAAGGAACATTCATAACTTAGCTTTTTAACCATTTTGAACAGTCATGATGCAAATTAATATTGCTCACTAGTTCTCTTAATATTACATTTTCAATATGTGCTAAGTTAGTGGTCTTGGAAGTACACAGTTTGCAAATAAAACACAGAAACTTCACAGGTTATCTGATTGGACATTTTCTAAACTCCTAATTGAAACTAGATTTTCTAAGCAGATATGCAACATATGTATACTGCAAGAGAAAAACTCAATGAGCAAGAAAAAAGAGCAGTTGGAATAATAAAGACAATCAAGAGTACCATTTCAGGTTTAGCTATCAACTTCAAATTCCTTGCAGCTGAGAAACCTCTGAGAAGCACAGATCCTGCACTGCCGTCGTCAAGGCCATAACAAAATGCACAGGAAGAATCCTCACAATACCCAGGGTCATTGTTCCCACAACAATCTTCACACACCGGGCCAAATGTAACCACTGCTGTTACTAACAGTGGCATGTCCTCAATGAAAGGAGTTCTACCCATCCAATCGGTCAGTTGCAGCGAAATGACACTTGGGGCAGAAATACATGTCCGCACCTCCCAAGGAAAAGAACATCGATGACAGTTCAGCCGTTCAAGGGTTCTGGAGTAGATCTTGTCCGAAGCAATGCCGCAACGGGTAATCTCGAGATCTCTCAATGCCAGACAGCTCGAGAAATTGGTAAATTTGTCTAATAAGCTTGCACCATAAAGCTGTAACTTCGTCAAGTATTGAGAGACCAAAGGTCGATTACTCAACACAAACATACCAGACACACTTAGCAATCGAACTTGGCACAATAATGCATGCCGAATCCACAGCCTCACGTAGTACTCATCATCTGCCGAGCGCTTAGCAAACTTTAACAGGCATGTGTCCAGATTCGACCGATCGCGGAGGAGCAGGAGATGGTCCATGAATTTCCGGACCTGCTCAACACGGCTGACATCGGTAACACGCAACACGGGCATGGACTCCCAGAGGTGGCACCAGCGTCGTGCGAGCATGCATGTGCGCACGGCCTCCTGTGCCTGCAGGAACCCAAGAACGTGGTGGAGGAGAGCGTCCGGGAGAGCGCTGATGCAGTCGGCGCCGAGCCCCTCCGATGCCTTCTTGCTGTGCGGCATTTCGTCGAACATGCTGCGAGCAGCCGAGCGCCCAACTCTGCTCACAAAGACATACAAGTTCAGTTGCGCATCGCACGCACGAGAGCGAGGGGAAGAGAGAGGTGGCCGGGGAGTGCGGTGGGGTGCTCACCTATTGTCGGGGGATTCGAACCGCTGCTCCCGCGGAAAACAGACCACGCCGGGTGGAAGCTGGAAGGGAAGAAGACGGCTGGGCTCCCTCGTGTGTTCCGCCGCCGATGCGGATGAAGACGTAGAGCCTAGGCCAGCCCGGTGGACTGTGGCAGCGCGCCGTCGACCGGCCGCTGGTGGCAGCGCGGTGGGCGAACCCTAGATGGGCCGCATTGGTGAGCGATTGAGCTGCTTGCTGCTGTGCTAGCGAAGTGCTCTGATTTCACAGATTGAACAGGAGGGGATGAAGATGGGAACACATGCATTTTTATCATTTCAGACCAACGCTGATTTCTCTCTTTTTTTTTCAATTGCATATTACATAGTTACTTGTAGCACCTCAAATTTTGTATCTATCAATGTTTATATTGAAATTGTTTTAGCGCTTTCGTGATCGAACTTGAGCGCCGGAGCACACAACCTTGTGGGAGCAGATAGCTCGTTTTAAGAAAACTCTATTTTTCGTCTCCTTCCAAAGAAAATATTATATATACAGGAGGGACACAGTGTCAATGTCTCTTCTCACTGATTTGCAAAAAGAAAAAAAAAATCTTTTCTTATTAATTTAAAAGGAGAAAGTAAGTGATTAAAACCGTTTCTTACTCTGGAGGCAAAAGAAAATGGCGGTAGTAAGTTGTGCTCTATTTTTTTTCAGTAAGTTGTGCTCTAAATTAAAAATGCACCAACAAATATTGAAAAATAAATCGAAGGTTATATACTTTGGTTCGGTCGGTGAACTTTTCACACTCCTAGGGCACTACCTGCATATTGTCTTAGGCCGTGTGGTCTGCAGATCTTTAGGCCGTGTGGTCTGCAGATCTTTACGGCAAGTGCAAGTCATTGCTCTTATAAAGAAAAACTCGACCTGTTAGGGGTAAGACAGCCCTTGAGCATTTGCTTTTAAGAAGAAGACTTTCTCACGCAGATCGAGAAAACCCCCGAACCTCTGTCCCACTCATATACAGCGGCACCGTAGTCCATGTGAGACGACCAACGACCTAGGCCGGGCCTTAAACCTGTGCTTTGGTTGTGGGACAGACGAGAGGATTTTTTTTCCGCAAAATGTGTAGTACTCAGAGATTGAATCCTGAGCGGGAGCTCTCCAACCAATGTCCTTTGCCAGTTGCACCGTGAGTTTCTTTGCGGTCATTGCTCTTATCATCGTTTTGAATCGTGAGTAAATTATCAATCTTCATTCACACTGCCGTGCCGAAGATGCGAGTCCGTGACATATTTTGCAAGATTCAGCAAAGCATTTGAATGGGCATTGATGACAATCTCACAAAATCAAGTCTAAGCATATAGTATGTGCAAAAAATACTAGTAGCACCTAAAAGCCACACGACCCACATTAGGAACTACACCGGCGGTAATGGCGCCTCACCCAGCGGCGGCACAGGCGGCTCAGGGGCTTCTTTCCCGCCCTTCTGCGGCAGGAGGTGGCACCTGCACACCGGACACGTCGCGTGGGAGTCGAGCCACATGTCGATGCATCCAACGTGGAACGCGTGCGCGCACGCCGGTAGCCGGCGCACCACCTCCCCGCCGCGCAGCGCCTCCAGGCACACCGCGCACTCCGCCTCGCCGCCACCCTGCGCCGCCGCGTCGTGGGGGAACGCGGGGGCGACCGCCGCTATGGCCGCCGGCGAGAGCCCGCCGAGGCTGCTGCCTCCCACGCCGGCGCCGCGCCGCGCCGCCGCGGCGCGGCGGTCGACGAAGGAGCGGGAGGCGCAGGAGAACGCGAACAGGAGCGCGCAGTACATGGCGAGCGCGATCCACAGGTACCTGACGAACGCGGCGAGGATGACGAGGAGCAGGAGCACCGGGTACGACGCCAGCGCCAGCGCGCTGCGCCGCGCCGTCATGCTGTCGCCGAACACCTGCGCCCGCCACGGGTACTCCTCCTCTGCCGCCTCCGACATTGTTGGTGATGGGTGGCTTTCTTGCGGATGCGAGATGTATGCGTGAGCATTGGTGCCGTCGGCGAGAAGTTTTAAATCTCTGGAAGCTCATTGCTCAAAGCTGTCCGGATCTTCCTGGACAGGTGTTGGCAGGCAGCCACATCTAGACAGGACGGATCCGAGACATTTTGTTCCCGCGTGAGCACGCGGCTGGTTCTGGGATGTCTGTGTGATCTTGAAAAACATATATATAATCCTGAAACTCCAACTAGGGTCAATACTACTGCTTGTCTCCACAAGGAAGTCTTCGTGGATGAAGGAGACCGGTGATATATTATGCGTTGATAGTTGCTTGTTTGATGTGAGCAAGTGATGACAGTTCACGGACAAAGCAAGAAAGCATTATGATATTGGCTCGGATAAGATCCATCGAAGCCAGCTAGTAACAAGACTAGTCTTATTGTTCTTCATCGAGACATTTCTCACATGATTTTTGTGACACCCCGTGTCACTGAATCGCTGTTAGTGCAAACCCAAACTGAGCAAAGACTGAAATCAAACCAAATTTCAATTTCAAAATTCAAAGTTCAAACAAATTTCAAACCATGCTTGTGAAGCAACTCAAATTTTTGCATAACAACTTGGACAAACAAAAATACCAGTGAATTTCCCTACTCAAAAGAAAGTTTTGGAGAATTTTTGGTGATTTTAAAAATTCATTTGGCAGGTCAATAAAATCCCCAAAGCTGAAAAAGTGACCAATTTTGAAATGTTTCCATTTGAAATCCCTTTGGATTCCAGATGTCCATGTTGGCCAGTGGATAGAACTTTTCAAGATCTTTCCAATGGTACCAAAATCGAAAATTTTGGAGTTCATTTGCTAGTCCAATTGGTGTGCACAAATTCAGGCAAATTCAGATTTTGAATAAATTTCGGAAAATGAAAAGATGCCGTTGGGCCCACTCGTCAGCCACCTCTCTCTCACTGCGCTCGCCCGACGTCGCACGCCGCGTGGACGCCGGCGTACGGCGCGACGCCGCGGCGCCCTGGCCCGCTTCCGACCGGGCGACGGCGTCAAAAACGCGCCCCCCCCCCCCCCCCCCCTCTCCTCGTCCATCTCGGCCAGAAGCTCGCCTCCCTCGCTGGTCTCCCCTCCTTTCTCGCCAAGGACCCGAGCAGGAACACCGCCCTCTCACCATTTCTGTGCCGACGAGCTTCACTTCTTTTCGCTGCCGTCGACAACCCCTGCCCGAGCCAGCCGCTGTCCCGAAACCTTCCACAGCAACTGTCGAAGCTCTCCCAGGCCTTCATTTCCCATCTCCTTTCCTGAAACGCAGGATTGAGCCCATCTCCCTCTGTCCCGGCCAACTGCGCCACCGCGACCCGATGCGCGATTCGCCGCCTCCGGTAAGCCCCGCATCAATTCCTTGCACGCTAAGGTGAGCCTCGAGCTCGCGGACCTCCCTGACCTCGTTTCCCTCCGGATCCACAGCCCATGTCGACGGAACCAGAGTTTTCCCCATCGCCACCGCACGACCCTGCCGACCCCGTCGACGAGGGCAGCGAGCACGTTCCCGAGACCCTCGACGTCGAAGTCGTCCGTGCCGAGGAGCCCCCACGTCAGACGAAGCCCGAGCACCAAGACCTGCAGCTGGAGGAACCCGACGCCGTGCCCGAGTCCCCGCCAGACCTCCACCAACCGCCGCCCCTCGTGGCCGAGCCAACCCCAGCCGTCTCCGCGAGCCCAAGCCGTCGAGGTGAAGTCTCCAGCCCATGCTCTACTTCCCGGTGCCCTCCTTTTCCCGAAACGACGTCGGAAACTCCACTCCGGCGACCGCGCCGCCGCTTTCCGGCGACCGCCCCGGCCAGCACACCAGAGGTCACACGACATTGGATCGATTGTGGCTACATCAGATCTTTTGTGGTCAACCCCGTAGCCCTTCATGTGGCCTCGCGTGTGAATGGTGGGATCCCGTGTGGACCACAACGGATCTGGTGCGGCCTAGGTTCTGTGGCCTATCCTGTGGCTTAAATCTGATTGGTCCGCCCGATTTTATTTTGTTTCTCGAATATCGGGAAATCATCAGAAATTGCCAGGAAAGTGTAAAATTCATAGTAAATCGAATACACCTCAGAAAATTATGAAACCAATTTTGTTAGCTTACTTATGCTCAGATCTACTCAAAATCTTACAACTCATTTTCCTGTTTTCTGTAAAATTATAATTGATGCAAGACTTGTTTAATTCCTATTAATTTTTCTGTTGCTCACTCTGGTCTGCCTGTTAAGAATATCATCACACACCTGCAGAGCACTTTTCTACTGTAATTTCTTGCTTAATTATTCGTCTATGATTTAAATCGTTCTCTGCATTGTATAAATTATTATAAATAATATATTCATCCATAAATCATCAAACTTCATCAAAAATCACTTCCAGTGGTGAATTTCACCAGAAAAATGCCACTGGACATAAATCAAATTTCGAAATTAATTAGGTTAACTAACTCAAGTAAGCTAATTAAGTGATTAACTTAAACAATAGTTAATTAAAAAAATACTTCAGACAAAAGTAATTAACAAAATTAATCATTTGCACTTACAGTGTAAATGACTGTCCTATCAGGTAATTAAATCTAAATTGCATCATGTTATTGCATCTAACTTGCATTTCCTTGTCATGGCATATAGCTATCGAGGTGATCCAGGAGCAGATGGAGGACCAGGATGCTGAGCCGCTCAGGAGGAGCCATTGACTGATCGTTGCTGACTGTGCTAGTGATAGCATCATTCCTGAGCCAGGCAAGCCCCGGTGCATGCCTTCCTATTTAGGATTTTTGTTTATCACTTGATTGGGGCTAGTAATTGTTTGTGCATTAGGTTTATTAGGAGTTGATGTGAAACCTTAGAACTGCATTAGGATTACCCTTCCAGATTCACCTTGTGTCCTATTTTTGTAGATATGGTCTAGGTTATGTTAGAACTTGCTATGCTTAGTGGCTAGCGAACGGTAGAAGACGAGTGGTAGGTCCCACTCGCATGATAGGAATCACCCTGGATTGTACTAGATGGGTTTAGGATTTGTTGAGACCGGATGAGGATTTGTTTGTATAGGATGGTTGGAGAAGGCTGGGCCTTCACGGTGGTGTAGCCCCGTCTGTTCGAACGTACTGATCATATGCTAGTGTTTTTATGGGCCTAGTAAACTTAGTAGCTTGGGTTGCCCTGGTGTGCGGCGGAAGCCTGCCCTTTCTATCATGGTATTCGGGAGAGAAAGGATGCTTTCCAATCGGGGCGTACGTCTGGGACGGGGACCGTGCGGGAAGGCCTTTCTCGGGAGGGGTTGGACCCAGCCTAGCTTCAGGGGGATCCTTGCAAACAGTTGCCGCATGCGACTTTACGCGTGTGCGGCGTATGGTCAGGTTTTCTCCTGCAGGATGTACATCGATGCCGCCGCTCTCGGTCAAGAGCAACCTTGCTCACTGCGTCACATCGTAGTGTGATATGATTGATGACATGATGATGCTAGTCTATTACATTACTGTTATTTACATTGCTATATATACTGTCACCGTTGATGTATTGTTACTTATACCTGTTCTAGATATATGAACACTGTTTTATTGGTTAAGTACTTAATTGGAATTAAAACTTGAAAGTAAGGACCAAGTAATTAGTGCGCTTTTATGCAAGTGAGTCAGCCTAACCCCTTGTAGCCTTTGCATTCTAGGAGTCGGCTGTAGTTAGCCACGTTGACGGGTAAGTCTTGCTGAGTATTAGTTGCTCAGGGTTTGGCTCTTTATGTTTTTGTGCAGGTATAGATTTTGCTTCCGCTGTTGCTTGGTGGAGTTCCTCAGCGGGTCCACATCGCAGGATTTCGATATGCGGCCACTTATCGTCGAGTGTTGTAGATTTGGTATAGTTGAGACTTCCGCTGTGCTACTTTCGTGTTTTAAATCATTTAAGACTTGTAATAACTTAAAGATGTAAATTTATGCTTTTTATATGTTGTACTGTTGCGTCTGTTCATCAGCGCTTTACCGACTCGATCATGTGAAAAACGGAGACGCTTCAATTTTTTTTTGCCAACATACTCCCTTCATTTTTGAAATGTTAGACGTTGCTTAGCTTCCATGTGAGCTATAGAAAGCAGCGTCAACATTTCCAGAACAAGGGGAGTACTAGAATTTATGTGCAGACTCGACGTGGCTTCACTACCATTCGCAAGTGGGTCAAGACACGAATCTAGTACAAGGGAGAGGAAAATGGTTAAGGGTACAAAGAAGACACAGATGGAATCCGGTAGGTACTGTTGACCATCGAAGCCAGCTCACAACACTAGTCATATTATTCTACATCGAGACATTTCTCACATGATCTTTTTTTTTTTTCCCCGCAGCATGCTCCCTCCATTTTTGAAATGTTGACGCTACTTAGCTGAAATTTGAGCGAAGAAGAAACAACATTTCAAAAAAGGGAGTAGAATTTATGTGCAGACTCAACGTCGCTCTGCTCCACCGGTGCGCGTGCGGGCTTTCCAACACCACTATCGGCGCGCTGCCGACGTTCGCGTACCGGCCGCCTGACGACGGCGACGGGGGGATCGGGAAGTCGCGCGGGAGCGCCGTGCTGTGCGCGGTGCGCCTGGAGGACGTGCAGACCGGCGAGATAGTGCGGCAGCTGCCGGCGTGCAACCACTTGTTCCACGCGGACTGCGGCTCCGCGTGGCTCCGCGCGCACCGGACGTGCGCTCTGCCGCTGCGAGCTCACCACGCTGTGGAACGTCACAGCGGCGAAGGTCTCGGCCACAGCTGCAACCGAGTCCTCCTCCGACGACGCGATGCCGCCGGTGTGATAGTCGATCCTTAGATTCTGGATCTCCATTGTACATTCTGAATTTCTAACACGACTAGAAACAAATTACAGTTACGATAGCTTGGTGTTGTGATTGCTAAGTACACGAGCCATGCGTGATCATTGATTGATCAAGCAAATATTTCATCAAATGGTCATGGTGCAGACTTGCAGTCAGTCCGGCTCACTGGCTGTTGCAAATGCCGAAGGCGCAAACAGAACGGACAAATCAAACCATGTCCGGAGTCCGGATACGATCTCGAAAGAAAAATATGTGGATGCCCCTCTTGGCTCTCTCGCCTGCCTGATGCTTCCAGTTACCAAAGATACAAGAGCATCCAGCTGATGGAGACTGGTACCAAATCGTACGGAGTCTAGAACTTGACGTGCTTCATATCGGCCGCTACAAGACAATCAGTAGGCCACGTGTCGTGTGATCACACTGTTGTAGCACGGGCACGTCACGTTTCGACGGTAGCAACAAGAAATGTCCGTGTGACAAGCATCACTCCTAATACACATGAAATACACATGACACGCCTTCGGCGGTTATACAAAGTTCAATTACTACAGCTCGCGCGCGACAACTTAATTTAGAGTGTGCTCATCCTAATCACTTTTTTATTAAGAATTTTAAAAATAGATTGCTATCTAATGATTATATTCTGATTATGAACCATAGAAAAGATCAGGAGATGATTGGAGAGGAGCTTGGAGGCGGAGAGAATCAGCAAAGGCGTCCAAGTGAAATTGGAGGCTCAAACCAAGTTAACTTCGAGTCAGTTTTGAAGTTCAGAAGCAGTCTATGCTAAAACGGTTGCCCAGGTCGCATACAGGCTCAATTCTGGACGTTCTACATATTCTCATGAAGATAATATGAGCACCTTTCCAATGGCACCAGTCTGTTGTCAAAATTCGTCCGGAGTCAAGTAGACATCCAAAATATGTCTTGGTGCTGCGTCATACTAATTTGGTCTTTAGGCTTTGTATCGTGTTGGAGCCTATTAGAGACGCGTCCAGGGGTTTTGCACGCTCCTAAACCCTATATTATCAGTAGCCGCCGTCAAAATTAGGATTGAGTTTTGCTTAGATTATGCTGTCAAGGACAGTTTTGTCGTTCATCGGTTTGTGAGACCTCAACTTATGAACTTAATCAGATTCAACAATTTGGTTGCATTTTTCTGTGTTTTTGTTTGTGTTCTTCGACGCATTAAAAGATAAGCCTTCTTGACCAGGTCGACCATGCATCGTCGGTTGATAACGTGAGAAGATGTGGTGCTGCGATCGCGGGTGTTCGGAATTTGTTCTCCGAGAGTCAGATTGACGTGTGTTAAGTCTTCAATAAATCAAAAATTATAAATTTTTTTGGAAGATTCGGAATCTTTATTCACATCACCGTGTTTCCTAGGCAAATTGAGCTTTTGCGACGTTCAGAAAATACCTGTACCTTATCTTCAGATAGTTTAGTTGAGCAAAAAAAATGACGCTTCATGGTTGGTGGTATATGTGTGTTTTTTATCTCTGACAATGTTGACGACACTTCGAAGATATAGCAGATGACATAAAAGTCTTACTGATCAAAAACCGAATGTCCACTCGTCGTTGGTGAGTGAGTGAGCTGCTTGCTGCTGTGCTAAGGTAAGTGCTCTGATTTCACAGAACAGGGGGATTAAAGATGGGAAGACAGCCGTTACAAAGACCGCTTGGAAAACGATGTTTCTAACTAGTATTCATTTCAGCCAACGCTGATTTTTTTCTTTTAACTGCATTTTACATAGTTACTTGTTGCATCTCAAAATTTCTATGGTAATAAGTGATAATATAAACTATCTATTCATGTTTGTATTGAATTTTTTGAGCTTTCGTGGTGCAACTTGAGTGCCAGAGCACACGACCTTGTGGGAGTCATTCTTCGTGTCCTTCCTAAGAAAATATTACACGGAAAGGGACATAGTGTCAATGTCTCTCGTCATCAGCTTGGACAGTTCTGCCCCCGAAGCTGCATTGGTGCTCTCCCAAACTTGCATGGTCATAGGGCACTGCACACACGGCACAGAGGATGCACACTTCAGAATCATGTAGCTCATGTCGGTGTCTTCATTTAGCTTTCCATAACGGCTATTTGTCGGGCCGACAGTGAGTATATTTTTGTTAGTTGTGTTGTTTTTAAATATATGACAATGCAAAAAGAAAAGTTTACAAACAGCTGCTTTTAAATATGTAACAACCATTTTTAAATATATGACAGCTTTTTAAGTCATATATTTGTGAACCGACGAATAGTTCAACATAAACAAAACCACAATGGTGTCATATATTCAAAACAGAGGAGATGATTAAAACCATTTGTTACTCTGGAGGCAAAAGAAAATGACAGTAGTATGTTGTGCTCTAAATTAAAATGAACCAACAGATATTGAAAAACTTTGGTTCGGTCGGTGAACTTTTCGCACTCCTATGGCCCTACCTTTGCATAGAAAACTGCTATAGGTCCGAACCCAACGTCCGACCTTGTTCCGACTTTAATGTATCTACGGCTGATTGCTGCTTGAATTTGCAAGTGATTAATCATGGTTTCTAAGATGACTAGAGTCGGACGTGGTTGGGACGTTGGGGTCGGATCTATAGCAGGGCTCCTCTGCATATTATTTTACCGGGTGTTCGTTTCCAGGGGTCTAAATTTTAGAGAGATCACATCAAAGATAATCTTGTTATTTAGAAGTATTAAATAAAGGTTAATTACAAAACTAACTGCATAACCTTGTGTCTAATTCGCGAGACGAATCTAATGAGGGTAATTAAGCCGTGATTAGATGATGGTTACTGTAGCGTCACTGTAGCAAAACATAGATTAATTAGGCTCATTAGATTCGTTTCGAAATGAGCATTCATCTATCAAAAAAGTTTTGTCATTAAATTGTATTTAATACTCCTAAATGACAAAATTCTCTTTCATTTTAGAGGTCTAAAATCTAAAGGGGTGGAAACGAACACCCCTTTAGTCTTTGTGTTCTCGCATATTTTTACAGCAAGACTTCGAAGGTTTGAATCATGAGTAATTATCAATCTTCATTCACGTTGCTGAAACTGCGAGTCCGTGGCATATTTCGCAAGATTCAGCAACATAATTGAATGGCCATTGATCGATGACAATATCCACAAAACTACGCCTAAGCATATGTACAGAAATAGCGGCACCTAGGCCACACAGCCCACATTTAGCAATCAACCAAACAGGCGGAACTATACCGGCGGTAATGGCGCCTCAGGCAGCGGCGGCTGCACAGGCGGCTCGGGAGCTTCTTTGGCAGGCTTGTGCGGCAGCGGCACGAGTTGGCACCTGCACACGGGGCAGGTCGCGTGTGAGTGGAGCCACATGTCGATGCACCCGACGTGGAACGTGTGCGCGCACGCCGGCAGCCGGCGCGCCGCCTCCCCGCCCTTCACCGCCTCTATGCACACCGCGCACTGCGCCTCTCCGTCGTCGTAGGGGAAAGCGGGGGCGACCGCGGCAATGGCCGCCGCCGAGAGCCCGCCGAGGCTGCTGCCGCCACGCCGCGACGCCCCGGCGGCCGCGTCAGGTTGTTGTTGAGCTTGAGCAGACAAGGTGCGGGAGACGCAGAAGAGCAGGAGCAGGAGCGCGCCGTACATGGCGAGCGCGATCCACAGGTACCTGACGAACGCGGCGAGGATGACGAGGAGCAGGAGCACCGGGTACGACGCCAGCACCAGCGAGCTGCGCTGCGCGGCCATGGTGTCGCCGATGACCTGCTCCCGCCACGGGTACTCCTCCGCAGCTGCCGACATTATATTGTTGGCCGGTGATGGATTGATGGCTTTCTTGCGATGCGTGAGTGAGCATTGGTGCCGTCGGCGAGCGCGCGGTTTTAAAAGCTCTAGCTAGGTGCTCACTGCTCAATCTGTCCGGGGTGAACAAAACAGATAATGCCGTCAACTTCCAGCTGGACAGGCGTTGGCTGCAGACAGCTACAACTAGACAGGACGGATCCGAGACTTCGTTGACGAGCTGCTGCTGCTGCTCGCGTAATCTTGGATAGTTGGATGTCTGTGTGATCTTCAACAATGATATAAATATACAATCCTGAAACGCCAAGTATTAGGGTCGTCAATAGCTCAATACGTACTGGCTGTCTGTCTGCATAAGGCAGGCTTCGCGGATGGAGACCAGTTATATGTTAGGCTTTGATATAGTAGTTCGTTTGATGTGAGCAAGTGATGGCACTTCACGGACAAAGCAGGGAAGCATTATGATATTAGTTGGGATAAGATCCATCCAAGCCCGCTAACACGACTAGTCTTATTATTCTACATCGAAGACATGTCTCACATGATCTCTCTCTTTTTTTTGTTGTCAACATATAATTTATGTGCAGACTCGACGTCGCTTCGCTAGCTACCATTCACAAGTGGGTCAAGACACCAATTTAGTAATAAGGGAAGAGGGGGGGGGGGGGGGGGGGGGGGGGGAGGTTGGAGGTTGGGATGGTTAAGAGAATGCAGAAGACACAGTTAGATGGAATCCAGTAAGTACTGGGAGACATTTCGGTTTGTAATAATGTGCTACAAAAACAGATACATGCATTGATCGATGCGGATGCTGGAATTAATATTGAAATACATTTCCTTTTCTAAAAAAATACTGGGAGATTAATACCTCAGGCCAACAAAATTTAAACGGAGGAAAATATACTGGAAAAAATATAGACAATATACGATAAAATATGCTCTCGAACATAAACATAAAAATCCAGTATATTTTCCCTCCGTTTCTCTAGAGATTCAGATAAGACTGCTACTGACGACATAAAATACGACCAATGATCTACTACCAACGTATTACAGACAGAGATTGGCTATACCAGGGTTTTTTTTAATTAGAAAATGGGAATAGGTTGCGGCACTCGAAATGAGGCTCTGAGTGCTGGAAACATTTCTCCTGCTCCTCGGATGCGACCAATATTAATTGTCCTCGACCTAAGCTAGAACTCATGGCTCTCTAGTTGTTTTTGTCGTCGATGTTCCCAGAGGACGAGTGCTGCCGCTTGCATGTCCCACTGCGTTGACGCATGACTATTATACTGAGGATCAGTTGATCTGCTGGCTGACTGGCCCTTGCAATCCCGAAAAGACAGAAACATCTTTCTCGGAAACGATCTCGATAAACTTGAGCGGCCCCTACGTTCGCCTGATGCTTCCAGTTGTGAAATATACAGGCGCATCTAGCCGATGGAGACTGGTACCAGATCGTACGAAGTCTAGAACTTGGCCCGAATTCTGAAGCCATTGAACAGTTCTTCACACTGTGGTTGCACCGGCCATAATGTGCATTTCAAAGGCAACAAGAAAATGTCCGTGTTCCCTATGCTTTTGGGCAGTTTATATAGAATTATACATAACGTTTAGCTAGATAGTTCTGGTGAGCAGAAAAACGACGTTTAACGGTTGGCCTATGTGTGTTGTTGGTCTGGCAAGACTACGAATAGAGGGCATTGTTTTTCAACTCAATAATAATACAGGTAGGAAATGGAGACAAAACACCTTTCTGGGAAGCGGCGTGGTTGGATGGAGAACAACCAATGGCACTGGCTCCAAATCTATACTAAGTATCACGCTTCAGGAAGAGGAGTGTCAAAGTAGAACTCGAAAATCACAATTGGATTAGAAACCTATCAAGGAATTTATGACTCCACAAGAAAAAAATCCAACAGGTCACTTTCACAGATAATCCTGACCAAATTTTCTGGAAATGGACCTCTGATGCTTGTTATGTACTCCCTCCGTCCCTAAATGTAGTTCTTTTTTGACTTTCAGAAATCACGTTTGACCGTTCGTCTTATTCAAATTTTTTATATAAATTTGAATAAGACGAGCGGTCAAACATGATGTCTGAAAGTCAAAAAAGAACTACATTTAGGGACGGAGGGAGTACACAGCAAAAGGTCTGCATATGATATTCAATTTGGCCCCCGCATTGCACTCCCACGGACAAACAAAGTCTGGACAGCTAAGGCTGAACAAAAGCGCAAATTATTTGCCTGGATGGCCATTTTTTTAGGAAGGATAAACACAGCTAACATTATGAAAACTAAAAACTGGTCAGCAAATGAACATTAATTGCACCCTCTTCTACTGCATGCCAGAAACAACACATCATCTCCTACAGGAATGCAACTACACTGAGGCTACATGGAAACATCTTATAGAGAAGCTAGAGCTGCCAATGTTGCGAGCGACAATCAATAGCACATCCGTAGGAAACTGGGTTGGAAAATTGGCAAGAAAAGGTCTTACCAAGAAGGACAAAAAATATGCTTGTGGTCTTCTACTGTACTTTTGGTGGGGAATATGAAAAGAAGGGAACAGAAGGACATTTAGGGTCCAGAGCCTCATTGAAAATTGAAACGAGCCAAGTTTGCTCCGAGCTGAGTTAGCTTGAATCACAAGTTTAATTTCCAGCAGGCCCTACCTGAGACTTTGTATCATTTGGGTGATCTTCAATTGCGAATCACATTGCAAAAAATGTGACTACTTAGTATTTGCAAGAATTTTAGCACATTTGCCTTTTTTCTGACATATTTACAATCACCTGAGAAGCGAGCTAAAAAAAAAACTAGCAGAAAAATCTGGCTCGCATCTACGATATGTGCAACTTCTACCCAAACTGACCCTTCAGCCAGACGACCCAAACCAGGAGCTACACCGGCGGCAATGGCGCCTCGACGCTCGGCGCTTGTGTAGGCGACGACTCGGGCGCTTCTTTACCGGCCTTCTGCGGCACGAGGTGGCACCTGCACACGGGGCATGTCGCATGCGAGTCGAGCCACATGTCGATGCACCCGACGTGGAACGCGTGCGCGCACGCCGGCAGCCGCCGCGCCTTCTCCCCTCCGCGCAGCGCCTCAAGGCACACCGCGCATTCCGCTTCCGCCTCGCCGCCGCCCTGCGCGGCCGCAGCCGACGCGTCGTAGAGGAACGCCGGCGCGACCGCCGCTATGGCCGCCGGCGAGAGCCCGCCGAGGCTGCCGGCGCGGCGCGCTGCCGCGGCGGCGCGCCGGTCGACGACGGAGCGGGCGACGCAGGAGAGCACGAAGAGGAGCGCGCAGTACATGGCGAGCGCGACCCAGAGGTAGCGGATGAACGCGGACAGGATGACGAGGAGGAGGAGCACCGGGTACGACGCGAGCACCATCGCGCTCTGCCGCGCCGACACGGCGTCGCCGAAGAGGTGGTCGCGCCACGGGAAGACCGGTGCATTCGCCGCCGGCGCCGTCGACATGTCTGGCTTCTTCTTCGATCGCGAGGATCCCAAAACTTTTTGTATTTTAATAGTGAATTTCGCGCGGTGCGATGTCTGCGAGCATTGGCGCCACCGGCGAGCGGTTTTAAAGCTGGGCGATCAAGCTGTCCGGCGCGAAACGGATAATGCCGTTCAATTCGCAGGCGGGTAGCTACAACTAGACAGGCCGGATCCGAGACTTCCATGAGCGGCTTGCGTCACCGCGGAACGGCGCTGCTGGTTTCTGGATTTTGTTGTGTGATCCTGAGGAATTTATAATCATGCGGGACCATCTAGGGTCAATGCTTTTCTCAACAAGAAATGCGTCGTGGATGAAGCAGACTAGTTAAGAAATTGACGCTGATAGTAGTAGTTTGTTTGATGTCATCCACTGCCAGGCAGCAAGTGAAGACAGTGCAGGGATGAAGGAAGAAAAGATTATAGTATGGTTGGTCATCCCTTCGGATATGATCCATCTGACCGCAACGAAGCAGCCAGCTAATAAGACCAAATCCTATTATATGTTTGACACCAAACATCTCTTACTTGATCTTTGCTTCAACCAATAACAAATGGATATCTAATACCAAGCATATGCTTTTTGCCCAAACTCGACGTCGCTTCTCTAACCTTTGCTGATTCAAGCGGATCTAGTATTAAACAGAAGAGCGCAAAAAAGAATTAATATATAGAACATGGAAGACGGCAGTCTGACAACGTGGGTGATTTTAGATCAAACGATATGGTTGAAACATGCGCATTAAAATTACTCTCGTTTGCGAGTATATGTCAGCTGCATGTTCTGAATCGATCAGAAAGGAAGATAGATGGAAGAGTGTGTGGACGTCAGTTGTTAATTATTTTTGACTGAACACCAGTTAACTTTCTGTCGAGAAATGGTCATGCCTCATGCTGGATTGTTCTCTGTACGTATATGCTCTGTTTAAGCATAATAACACTCTTACTTCATGTTTGCTTCAAACAATTACAAATGGATGTCAAATACCAAGCATATGCTTTTTGTCCAAACTCGACTTCGCCTCTCTAGCATTTGCTGATTCAAGCGGATCGAGACACAGATCTAGTATGATATATAAGAGCGCAAAAATATTTAATGAATATGGAGGACCAAGTCTCACAACGTGAGATATTTAGAGTGAGTCAGATATGGTTGCAACATGCCAACATGTACATTAAATTTACTCTAGTTTGTGAGTACATGTCAGCTGCATGTGCTGAATCGATCAGAAAGGAAGCTAAATCGAAGAGAACTTGAATGTTAGTCGTCAATTAATTTTGAACGATCTGTCGAGAAATCGGTCATGCCTCATGCGGATTTTTTCCCTTTGTAAATGCTCTGCTTCTTTTTTGATAGGGTAAATGCTCTGCTTAAGTTTTTTTTTTGGGAAACAAAAATGCTCTGCTTAAGTAGAAAGCACAATGTGAAAGGGGTTTTGGCCTAGTGGTTAAGGCATCTGAGTAGCACCTTTGAGGTCCTGGGTTCGACTCCCGGTGGGAGCGAATTTTCTAGGATTTAACGGCATTTGTGTTTTCAGCGGTAAGCGACGTGGCCGTCGACAACGAGGCGCCAGTGGTGACTTCATCAATCTGAAGGATTTGCCGGCTCAGTCTTCGAAGATGTTTATAGGGGTAGGGTTTGCGTATGTGCGTTCATAGGGGTGAGTGTGCGTGCGTTGTGAGTGTCTGAGTTGTACCGTGTAATAAAAAAAAGAAGAAGTAGAAAGCACAATGACAACTGATGCGTTTGGCAAGAAGAAACTGAATTCACCTCTCCACGGCTTGGGCTCTCGGCCACATTCCTCGCACTTGATTTCTCAAGAGGCCGTTTTTAGAGTGAGTTCTGCTTAGCCAGCAAAAGAGCTTTCATGGCCCATTATTTGGATTCTTATTCGGCCTGGTTCGTTCCCCAGGTTGCCAGTGCCAGGCTGAATTTAGCCCATCACCCGCTGCATTCTGCTTCGGTAGCTGAAAATGATAAATATGGACAAATTGTTCTACCTAGATTTAAAAAATGACTAACATTGACAAAGCAACAAGGTGATAGATTGATAGTCACAGTGAAATAATCAACATGGTGACTAAAAATGAAATAAAATTTTGAAAGGACACGTTGAGACTGAAATTAAATAAACCCATCATCTCAATGAGCAATATTTGTTTTTCCATATTGTGTCGTTAGGAATTGGAACACCACAGTTAGTGCAAGTCCTAACAAGTAACAACAGCCAAAGAGAAAAATGGACTACTTGTTTAAGCTTGGGGGTTGCTACTTTTTTTTTTCAGTCAACTAACAATTTTTGTCCTTTTTGGTGGAGATACATTGAACTCGCTTGATAACTACAAACCTCTTGTTTAGCGTGGAATGTGTTGTTTCTTTCTTTTATTATGCGGTAGCCTTTTTGTGCCCGCAAAGTCTTAGACTTCCGTTTAATTACCTTTTTCTGAAACTTGGCATGTGTCTCACCATGTCTGTGCTCAAAACTGAATAAGTTTGTCATTAGATGCTGTCCGTCGTTTTCATCTCCCTGGCGTGTACTTATCCTGGCTTGGAGCCACCGTTGATCGCTACTAGCCAGAAAGAATAAAATAGAAGCTGAGCGTCTCCCAGCATTGGCCACCCTATCCTTCTCCAGGGGCCCACCTCCCAGTGAGAGACAAGCGGGGGATAAGCTTAGCAGTACAGTACCATTTTAAGCCCACTTGGCCGCATTGCTTGACGGGGCACTGCTGACAGCGAAGCCCGGCGTCGTCATCTGGTTGTGGTTGGTAAAACTGCTCTTATGATTTTTCATCTGCTGGAGCGACAGCTCTCTTGCAGCCGCTCTCAGTTGAGCTGTGAATTTACTTTGACAGTGAAACTTGTCCGGCGTGGCGGGAGTCCGTCTCTTCTCCTATTTGAAATTGACTTGTTTTCGTACAGTACAGTCGCGCAGCTCGTTGGGTAGTCCAGTTCAGCTACGGTGAAAACCTCGGATTTACCCATGTGAAAGCTTTGCTCTTGGGCTATTGGCTAAGAAACGCGTGATCCGGTCTTAAGCGTGTGAAAATCACCTTAATTACGTGGAAGCCAACCACTCGTCACATCAGTACTAATCCCCTCTTGGATTTAACTAATCAAATCATTTTTTCTTGACTGGGTTCCCCACAACCGAAAGGTGAAATTTGCAAGTGGGCAGGGGAGGCGACTCCACGGAATCTCTCGATTGCTCTGTTTCCACCATGGATTCCTCCCGCTCAGGCTGAGCGCGCGGGAATCTCGGCACGAGCCGCGGGTTGATGAGCGCGGCGTCGCCGGCGGCGATGGACCTCCCCTGGCTGGACCTGCCCTTCACCTTCCTCACGCTGCTCCTCGCCACGCGCCTCGCCTACGACTACTACGGCGTCGTCGCCGCCGCCTTCGCCGGCGGCTTCTCCATCCAGGTCTTCCTCTTCTACTCCTTCGCGCGCTGGTACCGCAACGCCGTCGGCGGTTCGCGCTCCGGCGGCGACGAGGAGCAGCCGTCGTCGTCGTCGTCCGCGCGGCGGCAGCAGCAGCAAGTGGAGGAGGAGGAGGACACCGACGCGCCGCCCGTGCTGACCCCGCTGCTGGAGACGCCGTTCGCCGACGGCGGCGTGCGGGTGTCGCTGGCCAACCGGTGCTTCCCTCTGGTGTTCATGGTGTTCGTGCCGCTGGTCATCGTCGTCTTCGAGCGCAGCCAGGCGGACCTGGTGGCGTACGTGCTCTGCCTCCTCAACATCATCGTCATGGTCATCTGGCTCTCGCCGGACTCCGGGAGCACCGTCTCCGCCGCCAAGTCGTTCCTGCGCCTCAGCGACGACGAGGACGACGGCAGCGGCAGCGGCGGCGCCGACGAGAAGTGCACAGTCTGCCTCGCCGGCATGCGCGAGGGCCAGGCGCTCCGGGAGCTGCCGCGCTGCGCGCACCGATTCCACGACAAGTGCATCGCCAAGTGGCTCAAGGCGCACCCGACGTGCCCCGTCTGCAGGGCCACCGCCGTGCCGCCGCCGGACGCCGCCGGCGAGCAGCTCGATGACGAGATTAGCCCTGTCTAGATTTCTTCTCCTCCGCTTGCTGCAATTTTGTCTAACAAACTTGTGGTGAATTGCCCAATTGTTGAACTTCTTTAACAATAGAAGCTATCTAAGACGATTGCAACAAGCGTAAATTGGAAGTTAGTACTAGTGACTTGTAAATAGATTCATGTTTGTTCACTTTTTTTAGGAAAAGGAAAAAGAGGAGCCTTGTTCCTCTCATGAAAGTTGCAATCATTGAATTATTTTCTTTTCCTAAAGGAGGAAAAAGCATGGTTTTTGACTTTTCGTCGGTGGCTGTTGATGGATTACAATATGTCAAGTCGTCCCTTAGCAACTACTCCACTTATTATCGCTGGCATACTGTACCATAACTAAAGAATAAACTACTATGCATTTTCCTAGTTCAACAAAATAAATATGAATTTGGTTTTTTTCTGACACGAAGTCTTTTTATTGAATAGTGTGAGAACTGAACGGTTCTACTTCCAGGATTTGGATGTGTACTCCAGTTTCTTAGCCTGTTCCTAAATCAAAATTTAAAAAAAAGAGAAGAATTCTTAGCCTATAGCATAAGGAATTCAATTGGGTTGAGTTAGATTGGGCTGATTTAAAGAGGCCTTCAGGGTTCTGGGTTTGGTTGTAGAAGTTAATTGGGTTCGATGTGTTGAGGAAATTTGCTGGGCTGAAGCAAGAACTAACAAAGAAGAGGTCCGTTGTCTTTTCCAATCTACACAGCTAGCGCAAATACTGACGGTGCACGGATTGGTAGAGGAGATTATTGTGCCTCTGCCGACTACGGACATCCTAATCTTCAACTGTGGGAGACAGGGGCTCAGCAGAGCATTTTGGCCTCCGTGGCCATGTCTCACGTCCGACACGTCGCGTATAGGCGGGCCCCATTCGTTTTCTACTGCGTCCGCATTGATTTGCCGTCGTCTGCGGGCCTTTGTGGGCTTTGCCAATTCGTTTTGCTACCCTTTTGATGGACGTTGGGCCTGATTTCGCTGGGTCATCGTTGCTCGATGTCCATAGCCCGTTCGTCTTCCTCCCCGGGGCCGCTGCCTCCCACGACCGCGCCACCGCGCGCGCCATGCCTCCGTCGCGCCCGCCCCGCACCGCTGGGCTGCTCCCCACGCCGCCCCGCTCGATCACGCCCGCGCCCCCGCGCGCCATGCCGCCTCCGCACCCGCCACGCGCCTGCCGCGGCGTGGTCGAGCGTTGTCCGCAGCTTCTACCGCGGCGGCGGCGAGGTCGACACCGTTAAAGGAGCAGCGAGCGTGCCGTGAGTCCCAATGGAAGGGGAAGTAGCTCACCGGAGGCGCGATGGTGGTTATTCGCTCCCAGTCCAGCTCGCCGTAGCTCCTTCCTAGCTGTCGTGGCCTGCTACACGCGCAAATGCAAAGGCTCCATGGATGGGATCAGCGGTGGTGGCATCGCCGTGGAGGGATCTGCGTCGGGCCATGGTGGAAAGGTGATGCGGCGAGGCCATGGGACGATAGCCATCTCCGACTCCAATGGCATCTTCAGTGCCATCGATCATGGCAGCCCTCAACTTCAACGGTGACGAGATTGTCCAGGACGCCCACATGGTGTTCGGTAAAATGCTGCAGATTATCCCCGCATTTTCAGCTTCATTGAGAATTGGAGTTCAATGTACCGCTGAATCCATTCTTGGGATCAGGACTGTGTACCTCTCCCTTTGAACCTTGAGGGACCAGCACCATGTTCTTGCCGGAGCCCCAGATAAATCTCGAGAATGAAGGTTTTAGTGGCTGGAAGAATATGCCAATAGGTGACCGTTCTATATCATTGCTCTATGATTTTAGGGGGATTAAGTATAGGTTACGTGTTGTTAACTTATAACTACAAATGATTCCACAAGCTTGGCTATAACTTCACAGTAGTATTGAAGAACTCAGATAGAAGCATTGTCAAATTATTCAAAATATAAATGCAATTTAGTAAGATAGCTAATAAGGAAGACACTGATTCCTTAGATTACAGTGCAGGCTGTAGAATCTTCATTACTCGCGGTGCAGAGATTGGTCATATCTGCCTGTATCTTTTATAAATAATGTTTTTGTTCATTTTCGGTGTTCATATTGTCAATGCATCAAATATTTAGGTGCTAACAAAGACCTGTGATCTTGCACAGTCTTTTGGGTCCTATAAGAATTCCTCCTCTGCCTGAGGATGCTCCTGCTCCATCTACAACTCCTACATCTGACTGCTCCCTGTTGTTCTATGACTGCTATGGACAGTCGATCGACCTCCAATCTGGAGGGGAGCAGAAGCAGTCGTGGAGCGCTGGCCCTGGTGCCGATGGGAGCAGCTTTGTGAAGATTGAAGCTGAGTCGCATGAGGACGCAAGTGGTGCTGCACATAAGTTTCGGGTTAAGCTGCTGCCAGAGGGCACTAGGAGCTGGACCCTACTGATGTGATTTGCCAGGTATGAAATGGTTGGATTGGAGGAATTACACATCGTATGAATTACTTTAGGAGTCATGCTACTCGAAGATAGAGAGGTTTTGATGATGTAATGCCACAGTTCATGAATTTTCTCGCAAAGTTTGATACTATACTTCATTTCTGCCACATTTACTGGCTGACATTATCACAAAGAAAACTTGGCTATCATTAGGGTACATTAAATGTCTTGATGGTTCTATGGTTCTATTACGGATTGCTCTTGATGGAATTCGCATGCTTGGTACTAGCTCAAGGACACTGAAGATTTATCCCCTCGATTTGGTGAAGAGATGTGAGGTAATTTGTTCAGCCTTTTATTAGGAAGATCATGCCTGTATTTTTGCGACACAGATACCCAGTCAATTTTTTATTTTGTTTAATGTTCTTATTTAGGCCCTGGATTCAACTATATGGCGCAAGACTTCAGTCGACACTGATGCAGGAAGAATTAGGCTGAAGTCTAACAGTTATACTACCAATAATATGTTTGACACCAGATATTGTAACACATACCATTTTGTCATGTCTTTGTTAATGTTTAGCCTCATGTTTCGACTGCATAGACAATTTAAAATGCCTTTTCATGATGCCTTACCTTTGCTATATCGGCGCCCTTTGTATCTGAACTATTCTGAGCCAGCTGAATTTAATCTTCAAGGGTGATTGGCATAGCGAATATGTACTCTGCATAATGTGTTTGCACGAACAGTTCTAAGTGTATATAGTCATTCTTGGTAACATGTTGTTTCCATCTTTATGTAGTACACTAGCTTAGACCTCTCTGTCCAACCAGCACAGCCCAACAGTGCCACGTCTCCAAACGAAAACATGCAACCAAAATCCTCTTATCTTAGAAAAGAAGAAGAAGACAAACCCATGGCTGGACGGCGCGGCGGAGCGCGCCACAAAATCTAGTCATACTTCAATCACTAACTGGTGCGCGTGCGTTGATGTGTGGTGACCTACTTGTGTTTAAATGACGGCACTGTGTCACATTCACTAGTTTTTAGTCAAAACTTTTTTTGGTTGTTGCAATAGGTGTTTTTGCATGTTACTATCTGAATCTTGTAACGATCTCTTTGCTCGTTGTTCAATGTGTGTTCCAGAAAGTAGTATTGTACAGTTTATCATATTACAACAGTAGGTGTTTTTTTTTCTGTAACGTACACAAGTTAATTCTAGATAGAAAAATAGAGAAATTTCACCTGACTGAAACGTAGTATCTGCCAAAGAAAAATCTAATCCTGCCCTACACATCAAGAGCATGTAGAAGAGAAGCAACGAACTTTAGGTGATAAGTACAGTTGAAGAAGAAATAACCTAGCTAGTATATCTGACTAGACCATGATGACGAACCAAAATCATGTGCTACTTCTCCTGTAGGAAAGCCGTGTTCCACGGTCCACGCAACAAACCCGATGCGCTTGAGATTGCTCTTAGAGATTACGCCCTCAAGATATTATATGCGGATAAGCATTGATACGGTGAAACCGTTAAGATCGAGTGCCTGCCTGCCTTCCTGCGTGCGCCGAGCACGCCATGACCCGCCACCAAACGACCAGCCTCCTGCGCGTCGAGCTCTTCCAAGCGGCCGTCGTCTTCATCACCGGGATTCCGATTGCTGCCGTGACCGCCGTCTGCTTCTGGGAGAGCCACGACTACGTCATCCTTTTCATAGGCGGTGCGCTCACCGTCTTCACGTTCTTCGCCATCTGCTGCCGCTTGTACTCGGTCGCTCGTCGCGCGGACGACGACGGCGAGGAGGAGGAAACGTTGCAACAGAGGATTGCAAGCCAAGGTCCGCCGCTCGTCGGGAACCAGCAGCGGGACAACGTCCAGATTCCAGCCATCACCGTCGCCATTGCCCAACTCGATCGTCAATCGCCGCCGCCTGCGAAGGCAGATGGCGTTGATGAGTGCGTGATCTGCCTTGGCAGTGTAGGGGACGACGGGCTGGAGACGAGGCAGCTACAGACGTGCCGGCACGTGTTCCACAGGCATTGCGTCGAGCAGTGGCTGCGCGCCCACCCGACGTGCCCCATCTGCCGGTGCAACGCGCGGCAAGAGTCGCTGGAGGTCGTCCTGCGCCTGAATGCTTGATGCATGTTTTTTGCTCCATCAATTTGTAGAGAACCTTTCTAACTCCATAATTAAGGATTATGCATTGCTTAGTTTTTCAGCTGTATATTGTCAAACAGTCCATCTATCAAGGGCCGATTTTCATGCAGTGACAATGGATATAACCCGCTTTCTTTGTGCCTCCTGGATCGCAATTGACTCAACTTTAGTACATCTCAGTGAAAGACGACACGCAAGGTCATGTATAATACATGGTCTAAAGATATGTTAGCAATTTTAATTGCTAGAGCTAAAGATATAATGGGCAAATTAGAGGCGTAGTCCCTCATTTAGTCGGTGACGGTCTCTCGGTTTTACAATATGCAGATGATACTATTATCTTTATGGAAAATGATCTTGAAGAGGCTAAGAATATGAAGCTACTTTTGTGTGCTTTTGAACAATTATCTAGTCTAAAGATATACTTTCATAAGAGTGAGATGTTTTGCTATGGGGCCGCAAAAGATTTGGAAAGGGAATACACTCAGATCTTTGGATGTGATATGGGTTCTTTCCCTTTTAGATATCTGGGCATACCAATGCATCATAGAAAACTTAGGAATATAGATTGGAAAGATGTAGAAGAAAGATTTCAGAAAAAAATAAGTGGATGAAAAGGTAAATGTTATCTGTAGGCGGTTGTTTGGTGTTAATTAACTCTATTTTGAGTAGTCTCTCCATGTTTATGATTTCTTTCTTTGAAGTGCCACAAGGAGTCCTTAAGAAGCTAGATTATTACTATAGATCTAGATTTTTTTGGCAGGGAGATGGACACAAAAAGAAATATAGATTAACAAAATGGAGAATTTTATGCACACCAAAAGACCAAGGAGGGTTAGGGATTTTAACCTAGACCTACAGAATAGGTGTTTTTTTTAAGTAAATGGTTGTTTAGGTTAATAAATGAAGATGGAATTCGGCAAAATCTTCTCAGAAATGAATACTAGAGATATAAAACCATTACACAAGTTGAATACATGCTTGGAGATTCCATTTTTGGTCTGGTCTTATGAAGGTTAAAGAGCAATTCTTGAGAATGGGGTATTTCAATCTTGGTAATGGTGCTCAGATCCGTTTCTTGGAAGACAAATGGTTTGGGAACTCTTCCTTTAAAGACCGTTTTCCCAGTCTTTATAATATAGTTAGAAAGAGGAGGATTGTGTCGGTTATGAGTTCTGATCCTTTAAATGTATCTTTTAGAAGATCTTTAGTTGGCAATAATTTGAGAGCATGGCAAGAACATGTAGCTCTTGTGGTCAACATGCAATTATCTGATCAAAAGGATACTTTTACTTGGTCATTACATCAAAATGGGAAATTCACTGTTCGCTCTATGTATAAAGCGTTGGTTGCTCCTAATATTATACCATGCAATCATGTGCTTTGGAAACTTAAATTGCCCTTGAAGGTTAAAATCTTCATTTGGTATTTGATCAAAGGCATTGTTTCAACAAAAGACAATTTAGCAAAGAGACAATGTAAAGGAAGTATGAAATGTTGTTCTTGTAATTTAGATGAATCGATTCAGCATCTCTTCTTTGATTGTCATATTGCTAATTTGATTTGGAGAGTTGTACAAGTTTCTTTTAATCTGAAACCACCTTTAAGTATGGATCATATTTTTAGTGATTGGTTACATGGGGTGGATAGGAAACTACGGTACAAGATCTTTAACAATGTACAAGCTGTTACTTCTATGCAGATGTTATTCAGAGGGATACATTGGATTCGCTTTTGGACACTTTTGCAAAAGGAGGAAGAGAGGCCCCAAGTACAATGGGGGTGCCGTGTGCTTGAGAGAACTGTCATGGAAGTTTTTGCCAGCCATGGTTGGCGTTTTAGTAATAGAATTCAGTTTTAGTTATTAAAAAATGAAACTATGGCGTGTTACAATTTTGAGCCTTTTATTGTGGTTCCGAAGTTGGACCTGTGGTTTGTAATAATGAATAGCTACATGCATTGATTGATGCAAAGTCTAGAATATTCAAATATATTCTTTTTCTAAAAAAATGTATAATACAAGGTGTTCAGAAGAAATTCTTGAGGAGGAAAAAACATTAAGCACCCATACAATAAGCTCTTTCCTATCAGTGAAACACCTTGCTAAACAACTTTAGCTGTACTGACTTAAGCGTATTTTTCCTCAAATAAGCACCTAGTGCAAAAAATATATTTTTTGCTTTGGCCACCTGCATCGTATAGGCCCTTAGGGTCATGAATAATGGACTAATATCTTCTTAGATAATGAGGAATCCCGTCATTGACCTCAATAGAGACTAGAGCCAATTTTTATAAACCAAGCAACACATTCGTCTGCAACCAATACTGTTTTCTTTTAAGAAAACAACAACATAGTTTAGACCAGAGGCACTATTAAGGTAGTGTTTGGATCTCCAGTAGTTTCTAAGAATCTAGATTCTAGCTAGAGTTTCTATAATCTGGCTTCTAAAATAATTTGGGTGAATGTGTTTGGATCCCAGATTTTCTTAAATCTATAAACCAGTTTTCGGGGTAGTTAATGACCAGTCTGTCCTTTTTATATTAGGATAAAACAATGGCACAAACTGTAATTATCCAAAAACATGCAAGGGTAGTGGGTCTTTTGGCAAATAAAATCACCTAAAAGCTAGGTTAGAGTAGATTATGGGATTCTTAAAATCTCATAATCTAGATTCTAAAATTGCATAATCTGCCCTGTTTGGATCCTCTATGGCTTTTAAAATATGGATTCTTAAAATTGCATGGAATATTGTCATTACGCGGAATGAAATGCCATTAAACTTGGATTCTGTTAGGGGTATATATACGCTCGAGGCCATGGCCTTCGAAGACCCAGACTTCGCATCCGAGATCGATAAGCTACATCATCTAGCTAATAACAAGCGCACCCAATCCCATTCCACACCGCAGCAGCCATGGCGAATCAGCAGCTTCTCGTCATCGCCGTCGTGGCTTCCGTCTTCCTCACTGCGGTGGACGTGTCAGCGTCGACAGCGTACGACGTCCTGGTGAAGAACAACTTGCCACGGGGCCTCTTCCCGAAGGGCGTGCAGTCGTACGTTCTCCGGTTAGATGGCAGGATTGACGTGACACTCCCAAGTGACTGCAATGTCTTCGTCACCGTCGGCGGCCAGCAGACCAAGCTACAGTTCCCCAGGAAATTTGGCGGGGTCGTCCGTCCCGGCTCCATCAGCGGGGTGTATGGCATAATCTTGAATGTCGAGTCTGCATCGCTCGGGATCAGCCAAATCCAACGTGCCGGCGATCTGATCACGATCACCGCCAAGAACTCCCGCCTGTCGATCCCGGTCAGCAGCTTCGCCCAGAGCCCCTCCTGCAGCTGAGGCTCCGATTGATACGCTGCATGGCCTCACACGTGATGCATGCAAGTTTTGATAATGTGTCGCTGCACGTGCGATGTATAACAAGTCGCTGCGGCTGCCCATAGAGGAAATGGTAATAAACGTCCAGCAGAAATTTGACTTCAAACGAGGCAAAAGTATAAATAGGAAGCATTTTCTTTCCTTTGATTTTCAGAATGGTTCCTTTTGAAATTTCGATGCAACATATATTACCCAGTGCATATGTTGATACACACTAGTACATAGCATCATTTAATCCAATAACTAGTAAGACGGCTCACCCGAGTTTTCAAGGCTAGATTTATTATAAACCTATATGCTTTATTACATCATTTTAATAGTATTGTTTAACTATTTTAGGAAAATTGAAAGTGTTTAACTATTTTAAGAAAATCGAAAGTTATACAGGTCTCCATATACAGTGGCGGACCCTGAGGCGGGCCACGTGGGAGGCAGCATACTCTAAATTTTGGGTCAATCCAATAGGAAAATCAAAGCCCAGGCCGCCCAGCAAGAACGCACGCAAGCATCCAGCGCTGTGGCGATTGGCGAACGCCCTCACCAAGATATCTGCAGATAAACATTTGATCTGGTTAAACCGTTTAGATCGAGTGCGTGCATGCGCCAAGCACGCCATGACCCGCCACCAAAGAACCTGCCTCCTGGGCGTCGTGCTCCTCCAAGCGGCCGTCGTCTTCATCACCGGGATCGCGATTGCCGGCGTGACCGCCGTCTGCTTTTGGGAGAGCCACGACTACTTCGTCCTTTTCGTAGGCGGTATGCCCTGTGCCTTCTTGTTCTTCGCCATCTGCTTCCGCTTGTGGTCGGCCGCTCATCGTGTAGACGACGACGACGACGACGACGACGAGGAAACGTTGCAACAAAGGATTGCCAGCCACGGCCCCCAAGGGAACCAGCAGCGCGATGGCATCCAGCTTCCGGCCATCGCCGTCACCATCGCTCAACTCGATCAGTCGCCGGCAGCCAAGGCAAACGGCGTTGACACCGGAGGAGGCAATGGCGGCGGCAGCGGCTGCGGTGATGAGTGCGTCGTCTGCCTTGGCGAGGTAGGGGAAGATGGGCTGGCTACGAGGCAACTACTCTCTCCGTTTTTTAATTCATGTCGTTCGGACACAGTCTAGCTCATTTTTAGTGCATTTCCCTTGTCGGAAACGACATGAATTCGCGAACGGAGGTAGCAGAGACTTGCCGGCACGTGTTCCACAAGCATTGCATCGAGCAGTGGCTGCGCGCCCATCCGACGTGTCCCATCTGCAGGTGCAGCGCGCGTCAAGAGTCGCTGGAGGTCATCCTGCGCCTGAATACTTGATGTTTCGTACTCCATCAATTTGTAGAGAGCATTTTCTAACTCCTCCATATAGCTAATCCATTGCTTGATTTATTCAGCTATATATATTGTCAAACAGTACATCTATCAAGGGCACTTTTCATGCAGTAACAATGGGTATCTTTTTTTTTTGCCTCGTATATTGCAAATGACTGAATTTTAGTCCATCTGTGTGGGCGACCACTCTGACGGCCATGTATATTCATGGTGTTTAGAACAAGAGCTCATATAAAGAAAAACAAACGTTATGCACCTGTACGTACAAAAACTCTCTCCTACAATACAACAGGGTGCTTAAGGCCCTGTTTGTTTCCCACCCAGATTATATAATCCAGCTTATATAATCTATAAGCTGGGGGAGAGTAGCTTAGGTAATGTTTGGATGCCCATCAGCTTCTAAGAATCTAGATTTTAGGCATAGTTTCTATAATCTGGTTTCTAAAAAAAATTTGGGTGAAGGTGTTTGGATCCCAGATTCTTAAAATCTAGAAACCAATTTTTGAGTTAGTTAATGACCAGCATGCCCTTTCTGTATTAGGATAAAACAGTGACACAAACTGTAATTATCCAAAAACATTTAAGGGTAGTGGGTCTTTTAGCAAATAAAAACACCTAAAAGCTGGAATAGAGTAGATTATGGGATTCTTAAAATCTCATAATCTAGATTCTAGAATCTGGTGCATAATCTGCCTTGTTTGGATTCCCTGCAGTTTTTAAAATCTGGATTCTTAAAATCTGGATGGATCCAAACATGCCCTTATTAGATTATGATAATCTGGCTTGAGAATTGCTATAATCTGGCTATAATCTGAAACATGTTTATTTCAGCTTATAGATTATATGAGTTAGATTATATAATCTGGGTGAGAAACAAACAGGGGCTAAATAGGTAATGGGTGTAACCAACTTGGTAAACACCTGAGATGCTGTATAATGAGGTGGTGCTCTAAAATCTGAGAATATAGAGCACCAACCCTCTCCAACAGATGCTGTAAAAAGATGTGATGCTCTAAATTTTTTAAAGCATGTTGTAAAAATCCCTCCCCGTGCTGCAAAGATACAGCACCAAGCGCTGTGCTGTATACTCGTGCTGCAAACCTCCCGCCGCCCGCACCCACGCCGGCCCGCCGCACTCGTCGCCGGACCGCCACAGCCGTCAACGGAGAAGACAACTCAGGCCGCCAGCACGTGTTCCCGAGACCCCTCTACCTCTTCCCTAGGTCGCTGCCCCCATCCCGAAGGCGTCGGCGCCGTGCTCCATGCCCTCACCGCCGGTAGAGCAACCTCCCCGTCGCCGTCGATTTCTCCCTTCCCGGTGAACGATTCTTCAATTCATCGCGGACAGGGCTTCTCCTCCCTCGCACGCACCTCTCCGACTTGCTCCTTCCTCAATCCCGCAGTTGAGCTCACCAGAAACGTCGTCTTGCCCGTCGCCGTCCGCCGTGCCAACCAACCTCCACATTGAACTCATATTTCCGGCCATCCTCCTCGACGATACGTACCAATACGAGCTTCGCCTCGGTGAGTCGATGCTCACGCTCGCGCTCTCTCGCCGTCTTGCCCACTCCTTTGGCCGGAACGCAGCTTCGCCACGGCCGCCGCGCCGCCTCTCGCCACCGGCAATGGCGCGAGGTCGGGGACATCCACGCGCTCGCCTTGCCTCTCAGCCCGGCGCGGCGTAGTCGTCGTCCCGCGTCCGTTCCGTGTCTTCGTCGTCCTACGCCAGCCTGCCCGCTCCCCGCCTCCTCGCGTTTATGCCATGGCGGATGTTGGGCACAGCGCGACGTCATCGTGCACCCAAGCCCGCGCGACGGCGTCGTGCGCCTACGACCGTGTGTCGTGTGCTTGCACTGCGTCATTGTCGCGCGCCTGCGCCGCCTTGCTTCGTCGCGGTGCCGGTAGAGGCCGATGGTGGCTTGCCGCATCCACCATGGTCAAGGGCGACCTTCACCCTCCACAACACGGTGGCTGAGCTCGGGGTGCTCGACGAAATGCCTCAAAGCACCGTGGACCCTTGAAGTAAATATACAGCACCAGTTTTACGGCATGTGTTGTAGCACAGGACACGTGATCTTTAAAACTGAGTGAAAATGGTGCTCTATAACTGGTTTTACAGCACCACTTTTACAGTGTCTGTTGGGCTTGCTCTTAAGGACCACGTGCTAACCTAAGCATCTTTTTCCTCATATCAGCAACTAGCGTGAAAAATAAAATCTTTTTTTTTTCTTAAGCACTTCCATTGTACATGCCCGTAGGGTCACGAATAATATAATGGACTAATGTCATTAAGAAAGCCTGTGCATATGCATGTGCTAGAAAGTTAAAAACCCAGATTTCTACATATCTTCAAGACTTTTGGAACAATTATTCTATGATTCGCAAAGTTACATTTGATAGCAGAAGCCTATCTTCTTGGAAAGCAATGGTTAATACAAAGTTTATATCTATTTCCTTCTCTCTCTTTTATTTTTCACGTTGCCTGGCCATGTGCCATCAAGCTTATTAATCTGGATTGCTAATATATTAGAAAATATATAATTTCGTATATGAAACTAATATCATTAGGAATGATGTCATAAGTTTATGTTGATGAAGTGTAAAAGGGGTTTCCTATGTTCAGCTCTGCCGCGAAGTTATATGTGATGCAGGGGTTGCTGGTGTCTAATTTTTATCCAAGAACAACAACGGTACCAACCATATGCTGTCAGTTAGGTAATTTTTTGAGGGAAAAGGCCATAATTCATTGGATGTTCGACTGTTCAAGGAGTGAAATGGTTTGTCTGTGCAATGTGAATGCATATAACGAAGAGATGGACGATATTGCTGTTCTTGTAGTATATCTTTCCAGATCGGGCAGCTAAGCTTCAGGACCCTTACAAAAAGTAGTCATTTACTTGCCTCCGCTGAAAATAGGAAGTAATAATCCAACCTGCTAAAATACCTTTGTCCCGTACATGAGTGGTGAATTGTCAAAGATACACGCAACTCAAATGACGTGTAATGCAATACTAGCAATATTTGGCTATGATACAAATGCATTCCTCCGTTAATCATGGGCCGAAATGATGAATTCCATGGGAGGAACATGGAAGTCCGTGGAACTGAAACGGTTTCTTAAGGAAGAGAAGCTGGACCCGGACCTGCCCAACCAGAGTCCAGAAGCCTGTTCCATTCCATTCCATTCCAAACCACCAAATGAAAGCCTTGGGTAACATCTCGCGGGCGCTCTTGGAGAGCAAGCTCGCCATCGGGCTGTTCGCCGGCGTCTTTCTGGCGTCGGTGATATTCTTCTCTGTGTCGCCGCAGTTCGGCTGGCACAGTCCCAACGGTAAGCCGCTTCTCTGAATTGCCATGAGTAGAGAAATATGTTAGGCTTGAGATGAACGATTTAGTTCTCATTCTTCCCGGTCTTGTTTTCTGTCTTCGGTGAAGATCTCTTGCCGGAAGTGCCAAGAAATGGAGGTTCAGCGCCTTCTGGTTCGCCGACGAAGGAGCACAACGATCTTGCGCCGCCGCCAGGTGAGGCTCTTTCTAGAGAATGCTATATCTCGCCCGCCAAGTGGAACTGTCTTTCACCATGCACTACTGCCATCAATCATGTTTGAGAAGGGTTTCTCTTCTTCAAATCACTGAATCTGAAAGTACGAAATGAAGATTCACTGCCTAATTTTGTTGAACATTTTGCAGTGAACTGCACGACAGAGTCTCCCGCAGTCAATCGGACAACAGAGTCTCCAGCAGTCAATCGGACAACAGAGTCTCCATCAGTCACAAAGCCGGGCAAAGACAAAGTGACGACTAATTCTCCAACAAATTTCACTGGTTGATACGCAGATCTCCTTGAACAAATATTGATTACCGTCCAACAAATTCGAATAACTAGTGTTCCAGCTCAATTCCTCCTTTGACAAAATTGCTGTTCGTTCGTTTGCAGGCGAAGAAATTGCACCAAGCCCTGCTCTCCTCCCTCCTCTGAAGCCGATCTGCGACTTCTCCGACCACCGGTACGACGTCTGCGAGA
The DNA here is from genome assembly GCA_007726485.1 of Eragrostis curvula. Taxonomy (NCBI): domain Eukaryota; kingdom Viridiplantae; phylum Streptophyta; class Magnoliopsida; order Poales; family Poaceae; genus Eragrostis; species Eragrostis curvula. The sequence continues at coordinate 9,135,948 of CM017441.1, read as the reverse complement.
TGTGGGGCGACGCGCGCACGGCGAGCGGCGCCAACAGGTCGCGCGTCTTCTTCATCCCGCCGCCGTCCCAGCTCGCCACCGCGAACGCGGCCACCTGGAGCGTCCGGTCGCAGTCTCGCAAGTACATCCCCGTCCGCGAGGTCCTCGTCCGGTCCCTGAACCTGTCCGACCTCCACGACGCGCCCAACTGCACGGTGCGGCGGAGCGTGCCCGCCGTGGTGTTCGCCGTCGGCGGGCTGACGTTCAACTACTGGCACGCGTTCAGCGACGTGCTCGTGCCGCTGTTCACGACGAGCCGAGCCTTCGGCGGCGAGGTCGAGCTCCTCGCCACGGACCCCAAGGACAGGAAGTGGTTTCTTGGGAAATACGGACGCGTGCTCCGGGCGCTGTCCAGGTACGAGGCGGTGGACCTCGACGCCGACACGGAGGTGCGCTGCTACCCGCACGTCGTCGTCGGCCTCCGCGGCCACCGCGACTTCGACATCGACCCGGCGCGCGCGCCCAACCACTACGACATGCGCGCGTTCCGCCTCTTCGTCCGGGAAGCGTACGCCCTGCCGCCCACCGCCGCGCTCCCGTGCAAGTCCGGCGCTCGGCCCCGCGCCATGGTCATCCTCCGCGGCGGGACGCGGCGGTTCGTGAACCCGGACGCCGTCGTGGCCGCGGTGGAGCGCGCCGGGTTCGACGCGGTGCGCATGGAGCCGGGGGGCTCCGGCGGGCGGCTGGGAGGCATGGGCATGGACGCGGTGGCGCGGGCGGTGGACGCGTGCGACGTGCTCGTGGGCGCGCACGGCGCCGGTCTCACCAACACGGTGTTCCTCCGCACGGGCGCCGTGGTGCTGCAGGTGGTGCCGTGGGGCAAGATGGAGCCCCACGCCGAGGCGTTCTTCGGCGCGCCGGCGAAGCACATGGGCGTCCGCCACGTCGCGTACAGCATCGCCGCCGAGGAGAGCACGCTGTACGAAAAGTACGGAAAGGACCACCCCGTGATCACCGATCCCGATGCGTTCTACAGGAACGGCAGCAACGCGCGGTACTACTGGCGGGAGCAGAACATCCGGCTCAACACCACACGGTTCATGCCGACGCTGGAGATGGTCAAGCGGATGCTGCAAGAGTGATCTGATGTTCTCTCCTTTTTTCTTCAAGATAATGGGAGGATTGCACAGATGTTCTTGATGTTGCTTGGTTTAGCACAGTGGATATTACTGATGAAATCACATTGCATGTTATGTGCTGCTATACTGTGGAAAATACTTGTTTCGTTCTCGTTTGTCTCCACCAAAAACAACTTTGCTCAGGATGTGCTATCAAGATTTCACTTTCAAACGTGCAACGAGCTAAGATAATCAGCACGCACAGAAGTGACTCATTCAAAGTTGGTCTTGCCATGCTTAAGAAACCAGAGTTAGGTGATGTCTGGTCTAGTTGCGGCAAGGATGATTCGATAGGTCTGGTTTACTTTATGGATCTGGGCGCAAACGCGGAGAGAATCTTCAGCATAAGTCGCCATCACCTCTATCATCAGTGATGTGGAAGGTGGAGCTAACGATAGATGCAAGTGACGAGTTTAAGAGGTCGATCGATAGCCAGTGATGCACTTTGCCAATCACAGGGAACAAAGAAAACAAATTAATTGCGTGAACGGCTTGGTTTGCCGTCATCAAACTTAAACCGGAGGGGGTACTTGCGTGCGAATGGTTGGACCTGTCGACTAGCTATCATATAGAGTATGAATGCGCCTTGGCAACGATCAAGCTAAATATATACCTTTGGTTGTAGCGACGCAGAGATTATTGTACTTCCTTTGGACGAACAAGGTTACGCACTTTACAAAATAAGTATTTCCAAACATTCTATTAGTAAATGTTAGGTAGTGTAGCCATTTGTTGTTTAAGATGCCCAAGAAGGGAGGATAAATGGGCAGGCAGTCAAGCTTTAAAGATTAGTATCCCAACCTCTATAACATTGCTTACTACCCGCATACTACGGTACAAAATGTTATGAGGACGATGCCTCTACACATATCTTTTAGAAGGGCCTTAGTTGAAAACAATCTCATTCAATGGCATGACCTGGTGGCAAAAGTTGTCCATATCAATTTAACCAATGAGAGAGATACCTTTATATGGAGGCTAAGTCATAGTGGACAATTCTCAGTTCGCTCTATGTATAATTGTATAAATTTATTTGGAAGTTGAAAATTCTTCTAAAGATTAAGATCTTCCTTTGGTGCCTCCGAAAAAGGGTAATTCTTACGAAGGACAACCTCGCAAAAAGAAATTGAAGTAGTAATAAAAAATGGTGTTTCTGTAATTGCAATGAGACAATCAATCATCTTTTCTTTGAATGTCATAATGCAAAAACTATTTGGAGGATAGCGAATGTTGCTACCGGGTTACCCCATCTAGATCAGTTTCCCATATGTTGGGTAATTGGCTACCGGGGATAGATCTAAAAGAGAAAAAAAAAACTATTTTAGTAGGGGCGGTAGCCTTATGTTGGGCTATATGGAGACGTCGAAATGATTCAATTTTTGACAATGTCAAGTACTTCATTTATGCAGGATGTTTTCAGAGGAACATACTGCCTGTGGTTTTGGGCTTTGCTGCAGCGTGATGAGACAAATGAGAGACTCCGTGCGGCAAGCTTATCTCTGGAGAGTATTGCCATGGAATTTTTTGTCAGCAACGGATGAAAATTTAATAATAAACTTTGTCTTAGCTTTTGTTCTTTTGAACTCAGCTGAAAAACTGTAAATTGTAATAATGAACGAGGCTACGTGTGTTTACACAGAGGCTGGAACCTTTTCCATTTTCTAAAAAAAACAAGGGTAGTCAACAAGAGAGAATAGATAGTAAGGTTTAGTTTTCATGCGCAGAAGTGACTCACTAAAGTTGGTGCAGGTGTAGACCTGGGCTGTCTTTTTTTTTTGAACCGATCAGCAGGGGAGCCCCCTACTTAATTTTTTATAAATTTTGTAAAGTTTATGTACATGGTATACAAGGCCGTAGGCGACCTGGGCTGTCTTAACTATTGGGGCCCTTACATGGGCTATTTTTGTAAAAATGGAGTGGGCTACATTCAATAATAATAAAAAAGAGTTTGTCCATTGTAAAATTGGACCAAGAATATATGACATTTATAGAAAAAAAATCAAGTTCAATTTGAACTAGTGAAGCTGTCCTAAACACCATATTTTTAAGAGCAGAGAGAAAGTAATAGAGCACCATATGCATAATAGAATGTAGACTACCTACTCTGGAATAATATTGGTGACTAATTTTTTTTTTTTTGAACATTTCTTCTCTCTGCTAAAGGATCCGTGAGTTGAGAAAATAGTGAAAAGAAGAAAAAGTGTAAAAGGTGGCTCCAGCCCATTCACAGAAGTAGGCTCATTGCAGTCGCGAGACAGGCCGTGGGCCCATTGCACTCGCGAGATAAGTTGCAGGATGAAGCTAACAGATTTCATCTCTCTCTCTCAAAATAAAAAAGGCTAACAGATTTCATGCTAAAAGAAAAAAAAAAAAGCTAACAGATTTCATGCTAAAAGAAAAGGAATAAGTCTAGTTTTGGTCCCCTAACTCTTCACAGGGTTTAATTTTGGTCCCCCAACTTCAAAACCAAACATAAATAGTCCCTCAACTGTTAAAACCGGATTACATTAGGGTTCTCAGGATGTTTCGTGAGTGGTTTTCATTTAGATGGCACTTGTCAATCACACCATTGCCACATAGATCTTCTCTTCTGATCTTCTCATCTTCCTCCTGCTTGCAAGAGAAACACTCCTATGCGATCAATTAGTGCTTTGTTGCTTGCCTCGCTTCGCAGGCACTAGAGCGGTCAAGACTGCCACCGCTCGCCTGTCCGCTGGACAACACCACCACCGCAATAGCTTGACGAGAGAGACAGGAAACGCACTCAGACCGTCGACAACATTGGCAACAGAGGCTTCACCCACATGCTGACATGCTCGTGAGCCTAAATAACAATATCTTGGTCTTGGGAGATGATGTGAAGGGAGAGAAAGAAATGAACAGGGAGCAGACCAGTTGCTAATGGCAAATCTTCACGTAGAGTAATTGCCTCTTGTGTGCTTCAGCTTGTCTGGATTCAAGACTTCACGATCTTGCCCGTAAATTTGCTTTTTGGCATCATTTGACGAGCTGCAACTTCAAGGTGCGACCAGTGTGTTGGGTTTGAGTAGTAGCAGTTGACGGCAAGTTTAATGAGTTGTGGCACTTTATAATTCGGTGGAGGCCAGCAGCGAGCTCCATGGCATCACTAGTTTTTTACTTCATCTTTGGTCCATGTATCAAACATCTTGCTCCATGTTTAGTCCTAGGTGGAGCCTAGTTTCATGAACGACTGTGTTGACCACGGTGAATCGAAGCTATGGCCTTGTTCTTGAATTGAAAGTTAAAACCACCGTTGAAACCGGCTTGAGGACATAATTTACATGGTTTGAGTAGTTAAGGGACTACTTATGTCTGGTTTTAAAGTTGAGGGACTGAAATCAAACCAAGTGAAGAGTTAGAGGACTAAAGTTAGACTTTATCCAAAAGAAAAAAAAGCCAACAGATTTGCGGGATGATTGGATGAAGGAAAGCAAAGATAAGTTTACAGACTGGCTACAACCTTGCTGTATCACTGTATAGTGTATGTGCTTTAACTCGGCTACGCTCCTCTGTCGCTTGGCTATCCAATGTGATGGTGAGATCGAGCTTGTTTGGACACAGGAAAACTCCTGCAAGCAGTGGCGAAGCTAGAGATAAATCAAGGGGGGTGCATTCTTGATCGATTTGCTAACTGGTCAGCATTTTTTTCCCTTCTGGGTGCATAAATCTAGCTCGAAGGGGGTGCAAACATGGTGAAAATTTGAAGGCTAAAGATGATTTTCAATTTTTCCTGCCCTGCCTGCAAGGCCAACACACGGTGTCCCAAGCTAAGCTCTCACCGTCACTTCAGCCGGCACATTTGGAATTAACCGGGCTTGGGAAACTACTCCGGACGAAATGGGCCACATATGCCTTTGCGAACAAAACACTGTGATTAACTCACTGACACAGACACAGACACAGGCACATAAAGAGATTAGACAGAGAAATCATCTTCACCATGCCACTCAAGCTCGCCCTGATCGTCCTCCCTCCGTTGTGCATATGCTGCGTGGTGCTGCACGTGGCTGGCGTCCCATGGAGCATCACCGGCCGCATCGCCGCCGTTCTGGTCGCCTTCCTCGTCGTCACCGGGCTGTGCGACCGCGTGCGACGGCGAGACACATCTGAGGAGGAGCAAAATGAATCGTCGCCTAATGACGAGTCCACGGCCGCTCCATCTCGCGATGCGGCATCTGCTGGGCTCGGATCCTCCGCCATCGCCGGCCTACCGGTGTACAAGTACGAGCAGAAGCGCGGCTGCGGGGCCACCGCCGATGAGTGCGCGGTCTGCCTCGGCGAGATGAGGCCGGAGGAGGTGGTGAAGAGGCTGCCGGTGTGCACGCACCTGTTCCACGCGGGGCCGACGCTACTGGGGGGCAAGGGGAGCGCTCCAGGCCTCCAAATTGGAGGGGCCCCACCTCAGGTATGTATGAATAGGTAATATACTGGCCCATGTTCAGTATTTGTACGGCTGTATAGGAACCTAGCTATCCATAGAAGAACTGCAGGCCGCCGTAACTAATTTGAGCCTATGAGCCCACCGTCCTTCCGTTATCAGCCCATCGGTCATTGCAATTTGCTAGCAGGCAATATGTCCATACAAGACCTCGATCAATTCATTCTGCCGCCGCTGCCGCCGTTCCTTCAGAGAACGCGATCGCTGATCGCCGACGAACGTCCCCGGCACAAAGACAAGGGCAGGTACGCGTACGTCTCCTTGATGTTGCTACTTAGCTAGCACCAGCCAGCAAGAGTACGTCTCCTTCTCCTTGCTACATCGGCACATGATTAAAGAATTGATTTTGTTTTAGTGTTGTTTTATTTTCAGTTCAGCCATGCCTAGAAAAGCTTATGCATCGAGAAGAACTTGGTAGACGGTATTGATATCAATAACATCGTCGATGACTTCGCGTCTAAAAATGCCAGAAGAAAATTTTAAGATAATATGCAGAATTAATATCTATAAATAATTATTTTTGCGTATGAGAGTTTTTGTGATAAACTCTTATATATATGCACAATCAAATTTAAATTTTTATATAGAGGGGGCCTCCTTTTGTAGTTTAGCTCCAGGCCACCAAAACCTCAGCACCGGCGTGCATCGACGTCTGGCTGCGGTATTTTCTGTGGATCACCTAGGAGTAGATCGAGTGGGTTATAGACTGTAAATGGTCATACCTTGACCTTCGTGGTGCCGATGCCGGCCATGGACGGCGTCGGCGATGTTGGTCAGGCGGCGGTGATCCTCAGTACTGCGAGGATCACGCTGTAGACCTCCTGGCGGCGCAGAGGCGACGGTGGAGTTGCTGGTGGAACTTCCCGTCGCTGGCAGCCCGCCCTCTCGATCGGACTAGGGTTGAAGGTGGGGTAGTTACTGTAGCGGCGACGAACCTCGTGATCCGTGATGCAGTCCCCACCTCCTCTTTATAGGGCTGCGCGACAGGGGCCCACCAGCCTTCCTGGGCTGGGCATCCCCGATCAGGATGCGAGGTCAAGGGCCCAACCCAATCGTTGGATTGGGCTGGCGGAGATCAATCAACATTCTCCCCCTTGATCTCATCTTTATTCTTTTAACCTTATACTTTGAAATGACTCTATTCAAAGTACTCGTTCCATCACAGATTAGTGCATAGAGCATGTCTCATCGTCACGATCATATCTCGCCGATAGAATCAACAGCTACAATACACGCCTCCATTCTGAAACGGATTCTCTATTCTTTGGGCCTTTTATTGTCCGGAAAACATAGACTATACCATGAACCCATGTCGACTATGTGTTCTGTGCACACTGGGCGGCAAGCCTTTAGAAAACGGATCCGTAAACACTTGTCTGTTACTTTTATGCTCAATGCATTTCAATATGATTCCGGACTTTCTCCTCTACAACGCATACCTTTGTGTCAATGTGTTTGGCACCACACTTGACTCGTTGTCACAGGAGTTAAACTCTTAAATGGTTATTGCTATTGTCAACCATTATCAACTCCGGGTACATTCTTTAATCATTTTGCCTATCCCTCAGCCTCATATCATGCTATATCATGTCTTTGCATTATATTGATGACTATTGTTTCATTCGTTGGAGCTTTTCCACACAAAAACTCCAAGCGTGAAAGTCAGCGACAATTGTGGATTTCGCTACACATTTCACAATCTTTGTACTCACAACCTTTTGAGAGCACTTTCTATCTTTGTACTCACAACCTTTTGAGAGCACTTTCTATCTTTGTAGCATGAGGCTGATATCTTTCAATCCATTCCAGTGATCTATGTCTGGACTGGATATTGCCAAAACAACCCGGATACGTGGACTGTGTCAGGGTAATTTATTGAGCTTCCAACAGCAGAAGCATATGGTACCACATCTATTTAATCTTTTTCTCATTGATTCTTTGAACACTAAAGTTCTAAAAAAACATTACCCTTGACTATAAGAACAGGCACATGTCTTCTTGCATGCGTTCTTTATAGACTTTTCTTAGCATGCATGCCTATGTGACATTCTTAATACCCCTTTTCTTCTTTCTCGGTGAATCTAGATCTTCATAATTAGAGATATTCTACCGAGAACATTCTTTCTAATCTTGAGGACAAGGTCATCTTCTTCTCCTGCAGTAGATCGATATCACCACTAACAAGTAGGATGTCATCCACATGTACAGGATTGGAAAATGAATTTCCCATTCTATAACTCTATACAAATACAATTTGTCCTCTCATTATCTTTAACCCAAAATAGCAACTGATTCTTTTATCTTTTAAGTGCCATTGTCTAGAGCCTTGCTCTAGTCTATAAATGATATCTTTAAACAGCATTGCTTGTATTCTTTTTCTTTCATGATAAAACCTTTAGGTTGTGCCATGCAGTCATCTTTATTTTGATCCCTTTGATAATGTTGTCTTTTCCTTTCATCTGATGTAACTCAGATCATGATTTGCAACTAGCACCTATTGTAATCTACTCCCTCCGTTTTTAAATTGTTGTCGCCGTTGACTTTTTTATTTACGTTTGACCATTTGTCTTATTCAAAATAGTTGTTCAAATATGCAAAATTATAAGTTAGGTTCAAACTTACTTTAGAGATAAAACAAATCATCACAAAATATATGATATTTTTAAAACTTTTTTGAATAAGACGAATGGTCAAAGATAACAAAAAAAGTCAATGGCGACAACAATTTAAAAACGGAGGGAGTATTTATTCTCTTTGGAGTCACATTTAAAAATTGTAGACCCATGACAGTCTACTGTTTTGACTCCATTGAGGATCTGCATTCCTTTTGGAGTCTGTTGGCGTCTCTTACGGTCACGCGGGAAACACGCGACCGCGGGGAGACGCCGGGGGTTATGGAATTGTTCACTTGCACTATTTAACCAAATAATCCACAACTAGTAACAAGTACTAGATATGAATTATAAGGTTTGTCATGTTAAATAGAATATTCGCAAGCGGACGGATAACCCGTTGTAGCATTTCACCCGAGAGTATTCCAGGGTATCGTATTTATATTTTCCCAAAGGAAGACATGGTTGACAAGAGTACTTATGTTCATGGTGTTACAAACGATAGGTGATATAACCACATTCCAATGCAGGGGTAAGGTTTAATAATAATAAGGATAGTGTGACACACACGAAGGCATTCCACTCTCTCTAATAAAAGGCGAGAGACAATCCTAAGCAATGCTAAGTTAGACTAGCGAGCTACTACTCCAAAGGTACAACATTCATATAGCGTGCACAACCTCTACCTATCATCTAGCGTCATGCAAGCACAAGCAAGCGTCTAATGCCTAGGCAACATCGGGAGATCCGGCATACGCAAGGTCTGCCTCGCGACTCCGGCCTATTTACGTACTCCTATGCCGTGCCCGAACGTGGAGGGTTCCTTTGGATGGACAGGGCTGTCACTTCCTGCCACCTACCTCTACAAACCGTGGGACACGCACATACCCAAGGGTGGATAGACTACCCCGGCACCATGCCGGCGTTACTAACCACGACTCTAGATCCCTCGAGGCACCCCCAACCCTTCGGATCGACGGGGTGATAAATCTAGAGCACTTTTGCAGGACAATGAGCCCGATGCCTAAACAGGAGAACATCTGGCCTAACTAGTATAAACTAGATAAAAGGGATCAAAGCTAGCACTAAGTCATGCATAAGCGTTCGTCGCTCAAGAACGAGCGACGAACGATGAACGATTAAGCAAGTTCAAGAATAATCGATGAACGATGAACGATGAACGATGATCGAGTATGAACGAACGAAGAACGAATGATGAACGAGCATGAACGAACAACGAACGATCATACAAGATCATGATAGAACTAGCAAGCTCATAACAACTATATGAATACTTGTATTCCATAGATTAAATAACAAGTCTTACAAAGAGAGAGAAAGGATACAAGAGCGCTACCCAATTCTCCACAAGACTTTGGGAGCAATAGGGCAACCCACTACTCAGCCTAGCACTACCTAGAATTGCCTCTAGCTCTAGTGTGAGGAGGAGGGAATGATCGTTGTGTATTGTGTGTCCTGGAAGGAGGGGGGTACCCCTCCTTATATAGTCCTTGAAGGTCGGCAACTTTGAGGCGGTTCCCGAGGTCGGTGGCATTTAATGTAGGGGGAACCGACCTCCAGAGGTCGGTAACAAACCGCCACAAAAAGTGGGACCCAGGGGGCCACCCTGCCAGGTCGGCCGACCTGGCCAGGGGGGTCGGCCGACCTGTGCCTGGCCCCTCCTGGGCTGGGCTTTGGCAGGTGGCTCCCCCTCTGGGTCTACTTCTCTGGTCCAGGTGCATTTGGCCTTAGTTGTGTTGGGATTTGACGAGATTTGGCCTTTTGTCTTGGAGTTGTATTCCCGCGGCGAACGTTGTTTTGTAGAAGTGTTGATTCGTCGCCTTGGGGCATGATTTCACCTGGATTTCTCCCTTATTCCACCTGCACACTAAAATCTAGAGGTACATGTGGAAATAGGTTATTCTTAAATAAAGTGCGTGTAAAGAATGTCCAATCCTTCTTGTTTATTGAGCTAGTTGACGGTCGAAATTGGTCCGTAACGACCGTCAACAGAGTCACCTTTAATATTGTTGACCCATAACGGTCTACTGTTTTGACTCCGTTAGGAATTTCTTCTAAATCCCAAACACCGTTGGAATTATAATAATCTTCATGCCATTTTACAAAGCTTCTTGCCATTTAGACAAGTGAATGCCTGTTATGGCTTCTTCAAATGAGGTGGGATCACCCTCCATGGTAATCAGAAAAACTGATTTTATTGTTCTTTGAGACCTTCAAGGTCCTCAACTATTGTCCAGAGGCATCTGATTCCATAGTCTCTTGTATGACAAGATCCTTCTTTGCATTCTTGAGTCATAAAAGTGGACATTGAGTCCTACTTCTCTTTTATTGCCCAGACACTTGTAAAACAAGGTCTCTCTTTACTCATTCATCTTCTTATAGAGCTAAGGTCATACAACATGCTCCCCCAGATACAACATATTCTATTCAAGTCTGAGGTGTCTGCATACCATGCTCCCCCAGATTACTCCATCTTAACCAAAACGGTCTTTAAACTTTCTTATTTGGGTATATTCTGACAAGATTTTGCTCATATGATGCATAAGCACCCTCTTTGACTTCTTCCTGTTGGAACTATTAAAAATTCCAGGAATGTAGCCATCTCTTTACATTAGGGGTATCATTATTATGACCGACGTACTCCCTGACGATCATAACATTTATAGATCACTTTGGGTTATCCGAAGTATAGGAGAGTATCTTTCTAAATAGTCTTTCATTTCTCCCCCTCGAAATGTGGCGTGAACTTTTCTGCCACAATTTCGAAATCATTCTGCAACTCTTGTAAATGAGGAAAACTGGATTATCTATTTTAGAAATCTAATTACTTCATGCAAATGAAGTTATTTCTTAATTCTGTATGGGAGTACTTTTTCCTCACTTCATTTCAAAACTCAGCAGAGTTCTTTATCAAATAGTACTTTTGCAAGTCACTCTTGCATATCATTCTTATCTTTAGGTTCGTCAGTAATCTTTTATTCTCTTTAGACTCATTGAGTGCTTAATGACTGTGACACATAAAAGTGCCCATTCGATGCTAGGATAGCATATAGCTACTCCATATCTCTCTCCCACAGTGGGATACATCAAAAGCACTTGAGTCATTATTTCTTTCTCCTGCCATGCAGGATAAGTCTTTTGTCAAAATTTCTCACTAGACGGGATTTTTCTGACATAAATATTATCCCAACGTTACGCCGTCATGCGTGTATTTTCCCAGACTTTTCCCGTCATACGGGTACTTTCATAAACCTTTTCCTTGAAAGGGTATGAATGCCAGAACTGGCTCTTTTGACTGCATATTCAATCATCAAATTCGGAAATAAATCTGAATATTCTTTGACACACATGATTAATATGACGTTGGTCAAATTAAACATGCATGTTGCTTGTTACATCTCAAATCGTGATGACTGAAAATAAAATAAAACTTCTTCATAGAGAGCGCACGAAAAAAAAACATTCGTCAAGCGTGCCTCTCAATGATCTATCTCTTTTCTTGGATTAATATCCGAGAATTATTTTCTTTTGAAGCCATCCTTTAGAGAGAACATACTCCCTCATTCTTCCGGGTCACGTGTACCAGTCTATTTTCTGTTCTGCCTTCAAAATGAATGCACGAAGATCTTTTGTCTGAGAAAATATCCAATAATCAACAACAATGAGCATAAAAATAACCCTACGTTGGTCTGGTTAAAGATATGCACATTAAACTTTTAAACCTTTCTTTTATATTCTAAATCACCGTTGGGCAGAAATAGAATAAAATCTGATTCTTCTACATCAATTCTAAATCACCGTTGGGCAGAAATAGAATTAATGCATATAACTCATAAAAAAATGATGATATCTATTAAGGAAGTTTTCTGAGAAAATAACATCATCATCAACTTTATTGCAGCGGAAACACGAAAACAATTTCTGTGGAGATTTCTTTATCTCTATCAAAACCTCTGAAAAATGATCACTTTGATACAAAATTTACCAGAGATTTAAACTTTTATCTATTAGAATCATAGAATTATAATATTGTTATCATCAACGTTGGTCAGAAAATAACAATATCATAATTAATCTTTAAACAAATATCTTTCTATTCCTCTAAGTAAAATAGAGGAGGATCTTTTACTTTGCAGCGGAAACTTTACAATAAATCTATTCAAAAACAATATAACTGTAAAACTGATCTTTAAACTCGATGATGTCTATCACCCATGGGAAAAACTCATTTAAACTCGATAATCTTTATGTAGCAGCGGAAACCATTCTTTTAAACTCTTCTATTCTCCAAATAATTTATCCCGTTGGTTCAAAATTAGGAGGAGATATAAATCATCTTATAAACCATGGGTGATATTCTATAAATCTTAATCAGAAGCAATAATTTCACTTTTCTATTCTCTAAACAATTAACTCGTTGGTTCAAATTGAATAGAGATCAAAACAATACAAAATACATCAAATATGTGCTTCTGAAAAACAATAAAACTTAACTGGACGTTTCTGTGTAAAATGCAGCCCATACTGCTCTTCTTGGCTTAGCAGATAACAGCTCGGCCCGGCTTGCACGCGTTCTGTGCGGCCTGCGAGCGCGCGGCCTAGCAGCCTAGCTGGACGCGACGGCGCGCACGCGCGCGTCCCGGCCCAGCAGCCGCTCACCTGGCCACCAAACGAGCCCGTGAGCTCCTCCCGCCTGGGCCTAAAGTTGGCCCAGCTGTGCTATCGGCAATCACGGCCGTTGATCTTGATCCGACGGCCCCCCGGCGATTTCGCGGGACCAAAACCAGCGCTCCGGCCATTCCCCAAATCCTAGCCACCATTCTTTCCTTCTTTGTTTCTCTTCTGGCCACGGCGAACGAGCGATCGGCGAGAGCCGCGGCGGCGGCCCGCCCCTGGCGCACGCGCCGGCGAGCGGCACCTCCGAGCCCCGTCCGCGCAGCATCCTGCCCCTCCCCCACTTTCCTCAGCGCAGCGCGAAGAGAGATAGCGAGGTAGCCGCCCATGGCGGCCGGAGGAGGTGGCGGCGCCGCTGCGGGTCCCCTTGCCGGCGCGCGCGCTCCCACGAGGGTGAGCGCGCCGCCGTCGAGCGGCCCCGTGGCGGTGCCCTGAGCCCCACGCGCGCGCCAACACCGGCGGCGGCACGGTTTTCTTCATGCGCCGGCGAAGCGACGGCGGGTCTGTTCGATCTGTCCCGAGCACGCGATGCGGCGGCCCGGTTGGACACGACGGAGCACCTCATGGTAACCACCGCAGGCCCATTTCTTTTCTAGGGTTAGGGTTTTGGCATTGTTTTTCTTACCGCACGGCGGCGGATCTGATGGTGGCGGCAGCCACCCATGGCGCGGCCTCCTCTGTTTTCTTTTGATTCGATTCGATTCGAACATTCTTTCTTTCGATTCGAGTGTGACACCACGAATCCATTCTTTCCCAATTCAAACCTACTCACTAGATCTGGCTCTTGATACCAATGTTATTTTCTGTGGATCACCTAGGAGTAGATCGAGTGGGTTATAGACTGTAAATGGTCATACCTTGACCTTCGTGGTGCCGATGCCGGCCATGGACGGCGTCGGCGATGTTGGTCAGGCGGCGGTGATCCTCAGTACTGCGAGGATCACGCTGTAGACCTCCTGGCGGCGCAGAGGCGACGGTGGAGTTGCTGGTGGAACTTCCCGTCGCTGGCAGCCCGCCCTCTCGATCGGACTAGGGTTGAAGGTGGGGTAGTTACTGTAGCGGCGACGAACCTCGTGATCCGTGATGCGGTCCCCACCTCCTCTTTATAGGGCTGCGCGACAGGGGCCCACCAGCCTTCCTGGGCTGGGCATCCCCGATCAGGATGCGAGGTCAAGGGCCCAACCCAATCGTTGGATTGGGCTGGCGGAGATCAATCCAACAATCGGACGTGCCCGGTATGCCGGACGCCCGTGGACGCCGCGGCTGTGCCGGCAGCTGTGGACCTCGTCGTGCGTTAGGCCAACTAAGTTAGAAACAGTTCTGTGATCATAAAAGTTGTTAATAATATACGTATCTATCTTGTACACTGGCAAAATAAGATGGTTGATTTCACCTCACGATGTTGACGTCTGAAAGACACACCCCTACTGCTTCGAAAGGCCGATGGTTATACGTTCTGTCAAGCTTTGCTCATCCAAGTGCTGACTGATTGCTTCCAGTGCATGTTCGATCAGAGTAACACATTGGCCGATAAGATTTATTTGCCGCAACGGGAAATCTAAGACGGACGCTGTAAACCTCAAGGCATCCCGCTTGTTGCTGTGTCAGAAACGACGAGCTCACCTAGGCAGACTAGTTGCTCGCTGCCACTGTTCTTTAATTTCAGGGCCGCGCATCGATAATTATGCTCAGAAAAAGGAACACATTTCCTATGTTAACGAATGTTTATCGATTATTAAGCGCGTCCATTCATAACCAGTGGTTATTAACCACCATGCTCAACTTCGCCGGCAAAGGTGCGCTCCTTGCCAAGCTCGCGTGCGTCTTCCTCCTACCGCTCACCTTCTTCATCAGCGCGGCGCTTTACCTCTCCGGCTTCGAAATGGGCGATCAGCGTCCTCGTCGTCGTCGCCGTCCTCCTCTGCATTCACTGGCCGATGAGCCTCCGGGACCGTCGCACGACGAACGCGTCCGGCAGCAGTGCGGTGGCGTCCGCGGTCTAGGCGCATCGAAGTATCTGAAAACACAAGACAAGACCAGACAAAGGCCAGACAGGAGAATGACATGACGGTGCTTCCTGCTGTCCTCTATGTGGTGAGGATGGGCGGGAGGTAACCCGACTTGCCACCCAGGATGCGGGCGCGAGTGTCGGGGAAGAACTCCATCCCTGGCAGCTCTGTGACCGTGCCATCTTCGCAGACGCCGATGGCGTAGCTGAGCAGGTGTCCAGGGAGGTTCTGCTCCAGATCGTCGCTGGAGTACATGTCCCAGTACTTGTCCGCAATCTTGTTCACCTTCCGCACGCATTCCAGGCTATTGGGGCTCTGGAACGCGTCATCCAGCATGCCCAGGTGCTCGTACCACAGCGCCATACGGAAGCCATGGATCTGGCCACGGGCTGGCTGCCTGGTGGATAGGTGGTATGGCTGGTATGCGCCCATCGCGATTTCCGAATCCCTAGCACCGTCCATGGACCTCTGGTTGATGTTGGCAGACCCGATAATGATGTACTCATCATCAACTGGAACGAAAGAAGACATGTTAACTATCTTGCGCAATATTAGGACACCTACCAGGTAAGAAATTTAAGTGGACATTTGTTTTTAAATTCTTTGCTATTAAGAGTAATCAGCTAACATAATGTGATTCCATTTGACTTTTTATTCATTCAACAAAACGATGAAACTTTGAAGAAAATAAAATTAGAGCAGCATATGACAGTTACTTTCGGAAACATTTTATGATTTTGCTGCGTCCCAATTAATACTCCTTTAGATTTATTTTGGATCTGAAAAATATTCGACGTTTAAATGAAACAATTCATTTCCGCCAACATATCTACAGTAGAATGCATGCTTTGAAACGGCATAAAAATGCTCCTGAATCTTGATAAACAGAAGCTACTTGTCTATTGAAAAACTTGATTCTGAAAAATAGCAAGTGACATGCATTGGTAAAGTAGAACTCAGTACCTATCATCATTTTTGTGTGAACATAGATCATAAACCTCCTAGCTTCTTGAGTTCGGGAGTAATCAGTATCAGGTTCTGGTTGTCCCTCAGGTTGATATTCTCCCTCCTGCTTCACCTCGCGGTTGCCTAAGCAGAAGAAAGTGAGGTAATCCTTGGGGTTTGCTTCAATTCCCTTTGCTTGGAGAGCTTGTATGATGTCAGTGTACATCATGTCCATTGTTCTCCTTTGCCAATCAAGGATTGCTTGAACAGAAGCGCTTTCTGGAATGCCCTCAGGCCACATTGGCAGTACAACATAAACAGTAAATCGTTCCCCAGCTGCGATCTTGCTGACAATCTTCAAGGCAAGCTCCTTTGGAATCAAGTGAAGTGCACCAATATTTTCCGGTTTGATACCTTCAGGCTTCCAGCAATACGAACTTCCAAGGAAATACTGGTTCTCAATATAGATGAAGTCCTTTGCCCTTCGAATAGCATGTATATATGCATCCTGGATGCTTCTGTCAATGATTTGATCCTTTCCACTAACAAGCCCCGCTCGTGCAGCATCTTCAGGAGTTTCAGGGAGGCCAAAAGCAGCACCGCCATCAATGGACCTGAAGAGCTGAACATTCCATGTTTCCTTGTCCTCTGGGAACATGACAGGCGATGGGGGAATAATAGTGTCAGTAAGATCCCTGAGACATACAAGGAGATCCTTGCCACCCTGTTTTCTCCATCTCTGCTCGAAATTGTAAAGAACATCCCAAGCAATTGCCCCTTCCAGCCTTGAATGAATATCATGCCATGGCTCTCTTGGACCACCTTTCTTGATTGATCCAGTCTTAAAATTTGGCTGATGGAAGTCATCACGATGGACAGTGTCAAGTGTCCTGAACAAGGAGTGATACTGGGTATCATATCTTCCATCACAAAGGTCAATGCCACCAACAAAGCTGACTATCCTCCTTCGCTGGGAGCCCTGGTTTGGCATCTCATGGTCAACAACTACTATCTTCTGGTGGTGAGTGAACATAGTTGATATTTGCAGATCCTGAACAATGCTGCCAGAATCATCAGGGTTGCGAGGACACAGAACACAGTGGACATCAGTTCCATAGAAGTAATTTGCAGTCTCCCAATCATGGGTGGCCATCAGGCCATCCCGCTTCAGCAAGCCACTTGAAGTCCTATCATCCCACACAAGCATAAGGACCCTGACACCTTCACTGGCCTTCCTCTTGAGCAACTCTCCAAGAGTAACATCTCCTTCAGGCTTGGGCCGATTGGTGTCCCTGATCAAGGTGATTTCAGTGTACACAGACCAGCCAGTGATGTAGATCAAATGCTGGGCATTGCTGATGGCATCAAAGATATCCTCCCAGCATCTGTGCGGCTCATAGACACCATTAGCAAGCGGGATCCTGGGAATGAAGTTGTCCGGAACATGAGCATCCTGGTAGAGAGTAACCTTGCACCCTTGCCGCTGAGAGAAAAAGGTGTAAGGCACACCAGGATACTTGGCGCTCCGGACACCCCTCGCCCAGTTGCGGTCCCTACCAACATCAAAGTACTGCAGCTTGACATGGATCTTACTGTCACCAATAGGCTTACGATTCGTACCACAGATTTCCAGCCACTTATCAATCTCCTCGCCGTTCAGGATCTCCTGGACCGGCAGGTAGGCCCTCCCAATTAGCGTGGCTCCAATGTTGTTGTCGATCTTGATGGCGAAGATGACATCGGCAGCCAGGTGGGCACAATAGATGTGGAAGGACTCATACCAGCGAGGATTGACTGGCTCGTTGGATATCATCCGAGTACGCCCAACGCGGGCTTTCTCCAGATCAACGGTGGCATATATCTTGGTGGTGCCTTTGCCAACTCCCACGGCGTCCTCAATCCCCTCCACGAACTGTTCAGATACAACAAGGACGTCAGTAAAAAGATACTTGGTACAACATTTTAGGTGGAACAGGAAGCAACACACTGCTGTCATCTAGAGACTCCACACTGCTGTCATCTAGAGACTCCTGCTGCGCTAATAGCGCGGGCCATCTTGCTAGTTCAAACTAAAAAATTAGCGCTACGGCAAGACAATGTAGGAGGAACGAGACTGCATCAATTGCCACCGAGCGGGAGGCCCATATACGAGAATGAACAGATGCATCATGCATGTAGTCGTCGCAGAACAGGAAACTGAAATGGGTCGGTGGGCTTTGCGCATTACTGTCGGGAGTCTTTCACTATTTTAGCCACGATTTCATTGGGCTTCGATCAAATAGCCTCAAAGGATTGGGCTTCTCCAAAATAACCTTCATACCATTGCCACACCGCTAGAATAGCCATCTCCTTTTTTCTTGGACAAAATTGCTCTCTCTCTTTCTTCCTCCTCTTGCCGGCAGCAGCCGAAGCTTGACGGCGTTGCTGCCGTTCTTCCTCTCGTCATCGCTGCCTCGAAGCTGCTTGGCGCCACCGCCTCCGCTCGCCGGGGCGCCGCCCGCGCCATGGCCGCGCTGCCCATGCTCGCCTGAGCACCGCACCGATTCTCCTCGAAGCTCCTTGATTGATCTGCTCACCTGCTCTTCAAATGTGCATGCATGATGAATCGAGCTCCAATCAGCAATGAAAACATTAGCATATTCGGAGCTGCTGTCTGGTGCATTACGACATGAGCATGGCCTGAATAATTAAAAGTTTGCTAATGGGCTAAAATAATTAAAAATTGGAGATGCGGGAAGCTTGCAAGGAGGACATGGATGAGGAGGAGCGTGAGCTCCAACGGAGATGCGGAGTGAGAGTAGGCAGGAGGAGAGGGGGAAGGAGCGGGGTGAGGCGGAGGAGCCGGTGGCAAGCTCGCCGTCGAGCTCCGGCTGCTGCTGGCTAGAGGAGGAAGAAAGAGAGAGGGCAATTTTGTCCAAAGAAAAAACGAAATGGCTATTCTAGCGGTGCGGCAACGATATGGATGTTATTTTAGAGAAGCCCAATCTTCTGAGTCTATTTTTATTGAAGCCCAACAAAATTGTGGCTAAAATAGTGAAAGACTGTATCGTCGGCCGGGTGAGAACGTGCCGCTGCTGGGGCAGGAAGGCGTGCTCGCTTTTCTTCTCTTGTCTTCACTGCATGCCCATCGGAGAAGAAACGCAAGACTGAGCGAACGAATTAGGAGATGAGACTCTATTGGATCCGTTTTTTCAGAATCGTGCTGCTATAGTTTGGATTTGGGCTTGGTTAGGCAGAGCCTTTCGTTAAGAAAATTAAAACTCGATTATTAATTAAGCAAATTCATTAATTAATAGTATAATTATAAGGGACAATTATGTTTTTACCCTCATTCTGAACTCTAATTGTGATTTTACCCTTATTTTTTTGACTTTGTGATTTTACCCCTGTTTTTTCAACTTGAAGCCAGAGTTGACCCCTACTAGGGGTAAAATCGAAATAGAATCATTCTGATTTTACCCCTACTTAGGGTAAGATCTGGCTTCATGTTAAAAAACCAGAGGTAAAATCACAAAGTCAAAAAAGTGAGGATAAAATCAGAATTAGAGTTCAAAGTGAAGGTAAAAACACAAATACCCCTAATTATAAAGTTATCTTTAAACTAATGACCAATAGTTTTGACAAATTAATAGTCATTATTTTGGGAAAAAAACTCCTCAAGAAGAAAAAGAAACAGAAGAGATGAAGAGCTGACCTTGCGGATGAACTTGGGTACGCAGCCGCTGGCGCAGTGCGGGTTGGAGAGAGACTCCGCCTCGAAGATGGTGGCGTGGAGCGTGCCGTGGAGCAAGATTGGAGCCATGGCTCCCTCCTCCTCGCTACCAGCCTATCACCAGTTACACAAGCCAGTAGGCAAGCGAGCGGGCACAAGATAACTATCACGCGGATCGAGCCCCCTAACCGCGGAAACGAAACAGGAGCAGCAAGCACCGCACAGCACAGCACCGAGGGACAAGTGCCAGCAGATCTGAGCGGAGCTGCAGAACGACGAGGGTTAAGGGAGGCTTATCGGTTGGTCCGTTCCGATCCGATCTTATTTAACAAATGTGCATTACAAAATGGTACTGGATGGATGGGGCGGGTCATTGTTATTTTCCCGGGATGATGAAGCCGTGTCACGTGTGCCGAGAAGGGTGTGCGCACGTCGCCGGGGAACCAGCACTGCCGACGATTTCCAAGTCCAACGCGTTGCCTCGACGCTCCTGCGTGGATCTCGAGTAAAATAAAACGGGAAGTGCCAAGCTCTCGCGGGTGAAGTGGCTAGCACAGGCAGGTGAAGTGCTAGCCCACCCGGGTTCGAACGCGGCATCTTCTTAGTAAAAAGCCACGGGACGTCTCTCCCTTTGGTTGAGTTTTTTAAAATAAAACGGGAAGCCGGCTTGCCGAGCAACTGGCAGTGACAGTGACGAATAATCCATGGCCCAATGACCAATCATCGTCGTCGTCCTCGCTGCGTCTTGCCTGCCTACATGTGCCGACGCGGAACGAGCGTAACATTTGCTATAAACAAGCCTAAGTTTCGTATAAGTCGCACTTGTTTCTATAAGTTGTTTTCTATAATCTGAGGACGAGCAAAATGAACCGTCGTCTAATGACTCCACGGCCGCTCCAGCTCGCGACGCGGCCTTTTGCTGGGCTCGGCGCCTCCGGCCGCCATTGATCGCCGGCCTGCCGGTGTACAAGTAGAAGCGCGGCGGCGGGACCACCGCCAACTAGTGCGCTGTCTGCCTTTCGGCGAGATGAAGCTGGAGGAGTTGGTGAAGCGGCTGCCGGTGTGCACGCACCTGTTCCACGCCGGGTGCATCGACGTCTGGTTGCGGTCTCACCGGACGTGCCCGGTGTGCCGGACGCCCGTGGATGCTGCGGATGTGCCGGCAGCTGTGGTCTGTGGACCTCGTCGTGCGTTCTTAGGACAACTAAGTTAGAAACAGTTCTGTGATCATAACAACTGTTAATTTTGAGCACGGCTATACACATGACCACGGTTTACTTCTGCTGTGTACGACCAGCAACTCATGCAAGCAGGTCACGGCGTGAGGCAAAAATTCACCAACGCACGCATGCAGATAGGGCTGGACTAGCGAGCCGGCTCGGCTCGGTCCAGCTCGTCAGGATAACGAGCTGGCTCGGCTCGGCTCGTTATTTTAACGAGCTGAAATGCTAGCTCGGCTCGGCTCGATACGAGCTCGAGCTGGCTCGCGAGCCAGCTCGTTAAGCTCGCCGCTCGCTTCCAGCATCTCTTCCGCAACCTAAGAAACTAGACGACGACCATGCCGCCGGGTACATCTTCAAGCCCTTGAGCACGACGACGTGCCGGGTGGGGAGGCGGATAGAGGCCGACGGGGCGGAGGCCGTCGCGGCCGAGAGGGGACGGGGACTGGTGATGTGGAAAAGCAGGCATGTAACACCCTGTGTTTTCCCATATTATAAAAATCACTAAAAATTTAAACTTTTTGAATTAGAACAAATGCAATCAAACTAGTATGGTAATTTCACCCCAAATTTGAATTTTCGAATTTTAAATGTGCATCAAACCCCACCATGTGCATATTTGGAATTTTCTGTTTTTATTTATGTGTTCAGTTGGTTTTGTTCCTTTGGCAAATTTGAATTCCATTCAAATTGGAACCAAATCAAACTCTGGGAAAAGTTCAAATCAATCTTTCCCTCCTGGGCCGCCTCCCGCCTTTTTCCTCCCGCGGCCCGCTTCCTTTTCCCTTCTCTCCCTCCCTCGCAAGCCGGCAGGCCCAAATTTCCCCGCGCTGCCCAGCTGGCCCAGTTGCCCCTGCGCCAGCCCACGATGGCCCGTCCCTCTTCCTTCGCTGTCACTGACGAGCGGGACCCGCCTCCGTCTTCCTCCCTCGGACTAGCGGACCGAGCGCCGCCCGCCGCCGTGGTACGACGGCGCGGACGCCAGCGCACACCGCCCGCGCCTTAACTCCGCCTCGACTCCTATTCGTCGGCGAACAGCGCACCTCCTCTCCCCATTGGCCCGACGCGCCACGTCGAGCTGCCACCCTGCGCCGCGTGCTCCCCCGTCAGACCGCCATTACTCCGGTGAGGAGCCGTTGCGAGGAAGCTTCCTCCCCGGCTCTCCTTTATAAACCCCGGAGCACCGCAACGCCGTTCCCCACCCTCGCGCAGGCTCCCTTCCTCCATTTCCCCCACAGAGAGCTCCCAATTTCATTTTTCCCCACCGTCGTCCCTAACTCCGGCGACCAACGCGGCGAGCCCCCGACAGCGAACCAGTTGGTCCCGGCTTCCCTTTCTTCTTCCTCTGGCCTCGCCGTGCCGTGACTAACCCCGTCCCGTTGCTCCTTTCCGCAGCCGAAGCTCGGAGCGCGGAGATGGCGACGGGCTAGGGTTCCGACCACCGCGAGGAGACGGGGAGCGCTCACCGTCCTTTTCTGACTCCATCGAGCCCACCGTGAGCACCGTGGCCCCCTTCTCGTTCTTTTGCGCCATATCTTGTTCACATTAGAGCTCGCTAGCTACGTTCGCATCGTGCGTCCTCACGCGCCGCCGGGCGACCTCGTCGCCGGCAAGGTTTCCGGTCACCCCCGGCCAAGCCGAGGTGTGCGTCGTGCACCTCATGCTCCCGCGCGCCTGCACGACCTCACAAACTCGAGCTTATGCGCACGCTCGCGCGCTCGCACCCCGCGCAATGTCGCGCCGCCGCACTCCGGTGAGCCCGCGACGCCGCCACAGTCACCCTCCACGTCACCACCACCCGCCATGATGTTCGCCGTCGCGCGTTGGTCACGTAGGTGCTTCCCGCGTCATCTTTGGTGCCCTCTAGCCGCCGCCGGCGAGCTCCCCGGCGACGCGCCGCCGCGCGCACACCGCTTCGGCACACCGTGACCGTGCCGCGCCGCCGTCTGACGTGGCGCGCCACATCAGCATCTGGGCCCGCGCTGACTCAGCCGCCGCTGCCCAGTCAGCACCGGTGCACGACTCCGGTGCACCGTGGACCGCAGACACGCGCACGCTCGGTCCACCGAGCCAGTGGACCTAGTCCACGAAACAGTGGCCCGCAGCGGACCCGCCTCCGCGGTCCCACCTGTCGGCCTCACGCGCGCTCTGTTAATGCTAGGTCCACACTCAAGTTGCACACAGGACCTTTTTCGGGCACCTTTCGTTTAGCAGAAAAATTCCATAAAATTCCTGAAAATAGTTTATTATGTCCTAATCATCTTGCAACCCTTGCTTACCTCTGGATAATTAGGATTTACCTTCTGCTAATTAATTTGGCTTAAATCCTATTATTTCCTCCATTGAAAATCTTGCAAAATTCATAACTTATTCATTTTAACTCCAAATTTGATGAATCTTTCGCCAAAATTCATCAAATATCATGATCTATCTGTTGGAACCAGAGCCATCCACTGTTTCCCACTGTTTGACCTTTATTTGGATTTAATTGCTTGTTAGCTTAAATTGTTTGATCGTTGGATTAATTCGATCGTCGTTTAATTGCTCTTCATTAGAGGATCAAGCTTGTGAGGAAGGAAACGAGGATCCGGATTACGAGGACTTAGAAGAAGAAGACTTTGGTGAAGGCAAGTTCTAACCCCTTTGATCATGTTGGTCCTATGTTTGCAAATAGTCCTATATAGAGCCTGCTTTGGAAATAACTGTGCATGATATTTAAATATGCTTTAAATGCTAGATGATCCTATGTTGATGATTGCCATGCCTTGTTAATTGTTTATCCACTGCCTTGTTAGCCCTAGGATTCACTGTCGTTAATTCTTTAATGATATGTTGATATGCTATGCTGCTTAGGACTTATCACCATGCGTACTTAATTAATCATGCTATACATGCTTTTAGTGTTAAATGCGTGTGTGATTGGTGGAGTGTGTGTGAATATGAAATGTGGGATGGTAACTTATTAGTGATATTTGTGCAACCCATAGTGGGGATACTCTTTGACGGGAGCAAGCGAGGTAGTCCTCAGTGGGGAGGGCTATCTCTGGGATGCGAGTCCTCCTTTGAGGATAGCTATTGGAGATGCTTGCTTCGGTCGTATAAGGACCGGTTCATGTGCCGCCTGGCCTAGCACCCTTCGTACAACCACATGCCTTGAATGGGAGAGGTTTGGAACCACACCCTACTATAGTGTTCACCCGGTACCCACCTGGAGGGCAGAAGATTGCGACGGAAGCCAGGAGAAGACCCGAAGCAGTGAGCGTCGTGGTCCGGCATATGGTGTTCTTTCAGGCCTTTCTACATGATGATGATGATATTGTGACGCCCCTGGTTGGAATATTTCCGTGGTGGTGCCGCGGTGACACCAAGTAGGTACGGGACCATTAGTATGCCAGCCCAACCTATGACGATGGGGAGGACTGGTGTACCATGTGGGGAAATGTGTACAACCTCTGCAGAGTATAAAATCTATCATGATAGCCGTGTTCCACGGTATTGGACAACGCGACAGCTTGTGCCACACAATGATTAGTATAACGGTGTGAGTTAATCCCTTGGTGTGTTTTTGGAGTACTCCGGTGTGGAACCGTGAGTTGGTTTCCTGCCAGCATTAAAATGTGGGAACTGGCGGGATGGACTTTGTCTCCCCAGGGCCAAACAACCCCATTAATCCCCAACAATAATCTTGGTTAGTAGTTTGCGAACTGCTTTGTTTTACAAACAACCCCCTGCATGAAATTGGCTTTCCGCCCAAGCACTAAACCCTCAGCCTATCCTTTGATAATATCCTTGCATGCTTATACCCCTTGCTGTTAGGACTTGCTGAGTACCTTATGTACTCACCCTTGCTTTAATCATTCAGATGAGGAACCTGAGTATCAGGAGGATGGTGATGAAGAGTAGGGTTCCGTCCGCACTCAAGATGCCTGTGTCGGCTCCGTTTCCGTCTTCCGCTGTAGTGGTGTTTAAGTGGTTCTGCCTTTGCAGCCCACTAGCATGATGCTTGATGTAATAAGATGGCCCTTGGCCAGAAGTTGTAAGACCTTTTATGTATGAAGGCTTGTATGAGACTCGGTAATATTTATGTAAGTGATGACTCTGTGATATCATTCTGTGTAAAATGTATGTATCAGCGTCTGATCCAGGGACTGATACGGTAAGCACTCATGCTCCAGAAATGGGGTATGACAGAGTGGTATCAGAGCCATGCTTGACTGTAGGATGGACCCTAGGTTGGAAACGATTGTGAGAGAGTGATATTTTATATATATAAACTATATTACAAAATTTCTTACAGTTCTGTACTTACTTACAAAACTATTTTATACCTGTTACTTACCTGTTTTCAACTTTTGTTGGAACAGATGGCAGACCAGCAGCTAGGCACCGAGTGGACTTTCAGCTACCAGACTGGAGTGGCAGGCTTCCCCACTGTCCTGTTCGAGACCCTGCAGAGGTTCGGCTACACCGACCGTCCAGAGTACTGTGCCCGCAGCTTTGTTGAGAGGGGCACCTAGCAGTGCGAGGTGGAGGTGACAGTCCTCCAGCCCCGCGCACGTCCAGACCTGCCACCACTGACAGTGAGAGCTACCGGCGCCCAGTCCCACGACGCCCACCAGCTTGCAGCTCGGAAGACCCTGCTGATCTTCTGCGAGCGCCACGAGCTGGGAGTAGTGGCACCCCGTGTCGCTACTTCCCGCTTTTCGAGTACACTGACGCAGCCTGGGAGTACAGGATGAGTGCAGTACAGGGCGAGGAGGACCCCACCGTTGTAGCGTCCGCTTGGTACCTGATGGCCCTTGACAACCTGTTTGAGGACCAGTAGAGAGAGTACCACTGGAGTATCACCAGAGCAGAGGCAGCAGAGCTCAGAGAGAGGAGTCTCAGTGAGCAGCTTCAGCAGACTCAGACTCAGCTCGCAGAGGCCCAGGCACAGTCTACACAGACAGCTCACGTCCTTGAGACGACTGCGCAGATGTGGGATGAGGATACGCAGAAGCTCACAGATGTTCAGGCCCAGCTTGCAGCAGCTCAGGCTCAGCTTGCAGAGAAGACGACAGAGCTTGAGACCACCAATGTAGCACCCGTAATTTTTGCTCATTTCGATAAACCTAAAATTGGGGCTTTTCAAAAATTTTCAAATAATAAAAATGGACTAGATCAAAAAATAGAACTCAATTGAATTTTCTCGAAATTAAAACCATGCATGAAGCCATCATGTGCATTTTTGCCTCTTATTGCCTTTATTTAATTGTTTGTGTGAGTGTTGAAGTCCAATCCCAAATTCAAATTCAAATCCCTTTGAAATTCATCCAAATTCCAAAACCAGAAAATGATAAGCATTTCCTGGCTTGTTGGGCCGCTTTCCTCCTTTCTCCCGCATCCGGCCCAACTTCCCCTCCTCTTTCTCACCCGCGCCCGGCCTCTGGGCCGTCCGCGCGCCGCGGCCCAGCTTCGCCCGGCCCGCCCGCAGCCGCGAGAGGCTGACGAGTGGGGCCAGCCCCATCGTCAACCTCGCGCCGCCGCCGCCGCCCGACCGGCCGGCGCGAGGCACGGGCGTAACTGCCCCGCCGCCGTGCTCCCTCTTCTCTCTCCCACGCAGAGCTCGCGCCGCACTCTCCTCTCCCGTGTCCGGGGCCCCCTTCTCCTTTCCGCCGACCGAACCGGAACCCTAGCCCCTTCACCATTAAAAGCGGCGAGCTCGAGCTCCACGCCGCGGTAGCGTTGAAGCAACGCGCAGCCCTTCACACCGCACCCGGGGCCCCCTCCTTCCTCTGCGCCGCGTGGCTGTCGACGCGCGCCCGTCCCCCACCCTCGCGCCGCGCGTCACCGAAACTCCGGCGAAATATCCCGGCAGCCGCGGGATATTTCCCGGCCCTCTCCACCGCCTTCGTGCGAGTATAAGAAGAGCGCCGGTCCCTCCTTCCTCTCCCGCTGCCATTTCTTTCCCTCGCTCTCCCTTCCACGCCACTTAGCCCTAGTTCCCCACTCTCCTTCCTCAGCTCCGGCGAGCGATTCCGCCGCCTCCCGACGTTCCCCGCTCCCACCGGGCCCGAGGTGAGCACCTCCACTCCCCACTCTCTTCTTTGCGCCCCCTCTCCATCCTCCTCGCGCACTCGGGGCTAGCCCGCACCGCGCGCAGACGCTCCGCCGCTCACCTTCTCCCTCTCCGGCCGCCGTGGGACACTCCCCGGCCAGGCCAAACCTGCTCGCAGCCTCCACGCACTCCCGCGCACGCGTACGAGCATTTGCTTTCGCCCCCACACGCGCACAGGCGCGTATCACCGCGCGCGCCCGAGCGCCGCCGCACTCCGGCGAGCTCGCAGCGCCGCCCTAGCCGCTGTCCACGTCGACGTCAAGCGCCGCTGGACTCCCCATCGCGCGTAGATGCCGCCGCCACTCTCCGCTCCCTGTTCCGGCCGCTGCAACTCCCACCGGCGAACCTTCCGGTGCCCCGCCGCCGCGCGCGCGCCCGCGCCGCCACGCTCTGAACGGGTCGCGCCGGTGTCCGACGTGGCAGCCACGTCGGCGCCACATGCCGCGACGACCCGAGTCGCACCACCACGTGGTGCGCTCGGTGCATCATGGACCACACGCACACGTACCTCGGTCCACAGCCCCAGTGGACCGAGTCCACAATACAGTTCCACACAGCGCCCCTGACAGCGCTGGCCCACACGTCAGTCTCTCACACGCAGCGCAAAATGCTGGGTACACCCGAGAGTGTACACAGAAATAAATTTCGAACACTTTTCCAATATCAGAAAAATTCCCAAAAATATCCAAAAATTCCCAAAATCATTTCTAACCCATTTCCAACCTTTGTGCACCTCTGGAAAATTAGGGTGGAGATTATACTTAATTAAAGTTAATCTACCCCTAATTTAATCCTTTTCCCCTAATTTCAAATATTCATATCTTGGTCATTTTAACTCCGAATCCGATGATTCTTACACCATTATTCATCTAAAATCATTCTCTACCATATTCCATCAAAACCATCTTTAGTGGTGTATTTTATTTTATTTATTTTATTTTAATGATTGTTTAATTGAGTGTTAAGCGGTAGATTTAGCTTCTCTTTTATTTAATCGATAGGTGATCAAGTCTTCGAGGAGGAGCCCGAGGACCCCGACTACGAAGAAGGCTTAGAGGAGGAAGATTTTTGGTGAAGGCAAGTCCTAACCACCTTGATCATATTTAACCTAATTAATTCCTACAAAATATCCTATATAGAGCCTGTGTGCAAATTAAATATGCATAGTCTTTTAAAATGATTTAAATATTAGAGTAACCTATCTTTGTTGAAAGCCATGCCTTGTTTATTGCTATCCTTAATCTATTGTTAACCCTAGGTTCCACAATCATTAATCTTTAATGATTTGTTGGAAAATATTGCCGCTTAGGTTCTTTCACACTGTGTTAATTAATAATATTGCTCCACATGTTTTTGCGTGAAAATGTGTGAGTGTGACTTGGTGATCTGTGTGTGAAATAAAAAGGGATGGGCTTAGTAAGTGAAACCCATAGTGGGGGTTATGTTTTAGACGGGAGCAAGCGAGGTAGTCCTCAGTGGGGAGGCTATCTCTGGGACGCTACTTCTCGTTGGAGAGTAGCTATTGAAGATGCTTGCTTCGGTCGTATAAGGACCGGTTCATGTGCCGCCTTGCCTAGCCCTTGAGTGCAACCACGAGCCCCTGTTATGGGCAGGGTTTGGAACCACACCCTACTAGTGATCGCCCGGTACCACCAGGAGGCAGGGAGTTGCAATCAGAAGCCAGGAGAGGATCTTGACGAGGTTGGCGTCGGATCTGGCAAGTGAAAGTTATTTGGCTATGCTATGCCCACGTGAAGCCCCTGGTCGCTGATTTTCCGAGGTGGTACCGTGGTGACATTAGGCAGGTACGGAACCATTAGCATGTCCTTCCGGCCCACGACGGTGGAAAGGTCTGACATGCCTCGTGGGTAAAGTGTACAACCTCTGCAGAGCGTAAGAATCTATCCGGATAGCCGTGTTCCACGGCATTGGACAAAGCGAAAGCAATGGCCACACAATGATTAGATTTCTGTGTGAGTTATCCTTGGCGTGTGTGTTTTCGGAACAACGCCGGTTTGGAGCCGTGTGCTGGTTGTCTGCCAGCGTTAAAATTTGGGAACTGGCGGGAAGGATTTATTCTCCCCCAGGGCCACTCAACCCCACTAAGATCTATCAATGATGACTTAGAGTTTTGCAAAATGTTTTGGTTTGCAAAACAAACCCTGCATTGAAAATTGGCTTTTCGGCCGATCGATGAAAACCCCAGCCTATTCCTTGGCAATATCCTTGCATATGAGTCACCCTTGTGTTAGGACTTGCTGAGTACCTTATGTACTCACCCCCCATCTTAATCAATCATTCAGAGGAAGAAGCAGAGTATGACTTTCAAGCCGATGGCGAAGAAGACTAGGGTCGTCGCGCGCAAGTTTGCCAGTGGAGTGGATCTGCTTCCGCCGTCCGTTGCGTAGAATAAAGTGTGGCATTGCTGCTTCCCAGCAATGGCCACTGTAGTGTGATGTGTGGTGTTGTAAGGCCTCTGGCCACATCAAAGACCTTTTATGTAAATTAAAAGGCTTGTAATGAGCTTTGGTAATAAATAAAGGTGTGACTCTGAAGTGCCATTCTGTGAGAATGTCCGTATCAGCGTCTGATCCAGGGACTGATACGGTGGATTCAAGTACCTCTGAAAATGGGGTACGACAGAGTGGTATCAGAGCCATACTTGCCCGTAGGATGACCCTTAGCTTGGAAACGTGTGAGAAAGGAGTAGTATTTTATACAAACTGTCTATAAAATTCTACTTCTCTACCTATGCTCCATTTATAAAATTCTTTTCTCCAGTACTTACCTCTTTTCAAAATTTGTGTGTAGGTAGATGGAGGACCTCCGTGCAGAGCTAGCCCAGCTGGAGGAGTGCCGTGCTCAGACTGCCCGCGTTCTCGAGGACACCGCCCAGATGTGGGACGAGGACGTTCGCAGGCTTCGCGAGACCCAGGCACAGCTTGCAGAGGTTCAGGCACAGCTCACTGCGTCCCAGGACGAGGTTGCACGTTTGACCTCCAGACTTGAGTTTGTGAGGAGACTTTGGGAGGAGGACGCTCTGTACCTCATCAGAGAGGTGGACCGCTGCTACGTGAGGCTTCACGAGGTTGGAGCAGGACCCCGCCGCAGGATGACCCCGAGGATCGAAGGACCAGCACGTCACCTTCACTACGCTTGCCCGACGGACTCCGACCCCGACACTGAGCCGACTGGAGACTCCTGGTCTTCTGGAGGTTCGGACCCGTCTGGAGGCGACTCAGGGTTAGGTTCTGACAGCCAGGGACACGCTGACTCAGAGAACTCTGAGGGTCTTATGGAGTGGGCCGCCGAGCTAGAGGCCGCACTCATGAGAGAGGAGTCCACTGAGGAGGACTGCTACGGAGTTGCCACCACTGAGGAGTCAGTGGCGGAGAACTTCGTGGACCTTCCTGGAGACGACGACGAGGTGATGGGCGAGGAGCAGCCTGTCCAGACAGACGTACCAGCAGAGCAGGAGCAGCCAGCACTGTACGACACCCCACCAGCACTGGAGCTGCTAGAGAGCCTTCCGACACCGACCCCAGCGGACCCAGCGGACCTAGCACTGGAGGAGTACTACCGCCTGCTCAGCACGGACGAGCTAGTCCAGGACCCGTTCGACCTCTTCGAGGAGTGGCAGCAGGCTCAGGGCTTTCGAGCTTGAGGAGCGCTAGATAGGAGTAGCGCAGGAGCTTCGATAGTGTCTAGTCTCTAGTGCTAGGCGCTGTCTCGAGTAGTGTCGAGAGTCTAGAGTTAGGGTTGTCTCTAGTGGAGTCTTGTGTGATGAGAGTCGTGGTCTAGAACTCCCCCTGTGGTCGAGTCCTGTTGTAGTCTAGGCTGCGTCGAGTCCTTTTATGTATATAAATAAGAAAGGACTTTGGTATGTGTGATCGCACCTTGTTATTATGAATGCAGTGCTGTGTTGATGTAATGATGCTGGATCTTCTGCTTGCGTGTGTGCAAGATTTCTGGAACTTCTCTTCCATTGATCTTGTTTTGTGGTGCCTCGTAGTTCGTAGATTCCGTGAGCGTCCCATCTCACCTTTCTGCTAAACCCGTTAAACAGATGCCTCCCAAAAGATCTGTCAGGCTACAACAACGCCGTGAACGTGAAGAACGCGACGAAGAAGACAACGTCCAGAATCAGGGAGGTGGATGTGGAAGAGGCAGGAATACTGCCCCGCGTGGCAGAGGTGGAGGTAGAGGCAGAGGTGGAGGTAGAGTTGAAAATGACAATAACCAAGAGCAACAGGAGGATGAAGCCAGTCAAAATCAGGAAGGCTATGATGAGGTTGAAAATAACAACCAAAACAGAGGTGGAGGAAATCAGAACCGTGGTAGAGGTGGAAGAGGTGGTGGACGAGGTGGTAGACTACCAGGACCACCTGTCACCAATTTGGTGGAAGTAATGGATAATCAGACCCGCCTGATGGAGGTAATAGCTCAAGGACTGCTAGACCGTACCCCAGGTCCCCAGAGCAAGATGTCCGAATTTATGAGGCTCAGGCCCCCGACATTTGAGGGTACTGAGGAGGATCCTCTAGCAGCCGATGATTGGCTGAGAGACATCACCAAGAAGCTGCACTTGGTGAATGCGGATGACAGAGAAAAGGTGCTGTTAGCATCTCACCAGCTGAAAGGTGCAGCAAGTGAATGGTGGGATAACTACAGAGAAGGTGCAGAAAATGCAGATGCTACCACCTGGGAGGAATTCCAGGAGGAGTTCAGGAGGTATCACATCCCGGAAGGTGTGATTGAGATGAAGGCTGATGAATTCCGCTCACTCAAGCAGGGAGCAATGACAGTCAATCAATATATCAGGAAGTTCATGAAATTGGCTTGTTATGCTCCCGACGATGTCAACACCGACAAGAAGAAGCAGGATCGTTTCCGAAAGGGACTTAATCCTGGATTAAGAGTGCAGCTAGTCACCCATATATATCCAGATTTCAACACTCTTATGAATTGAGCACTTCTTCTAGAAGATGCACGTTCCCACATTGAGCATGACAGGAAGCGCAAATTCACTGCGCAGAAGCTCAAGCAGCAGGAGAGGAATCAGAAGCCAAGAATCAATAACAGCTTTCAGAAGCCAAAGTACCAGCCAACAACGCAATACAGAACCTCCGCGTCCAATCAGCAAGGCTCAGCACCATCATACCGCAATCAAAATTCTTGCAGCCAGCAGAAGAGCGGTTCCAGTGTCGCCCAGCCCAACAACAACGACAAGAGAACCTGCTTTCACTGCCGTGAGCCAGGCCATATGATTGCAAGATGCCTTTATCGGAACCAAAGCAATGTTCCAACTCAGCAGCATCAATCAAATAGCGCCAGAACTGCAGCATCAGGAAATGGACGTGGTGGACATCAACCCTCGGGACAACTGTTGGTATTTCTTACGTCACAGATAAATCCGCAAGCGCACGGAATACCGTTGTAGCACTTCACCCGGGAGTATTCCAAGGTATCGTATTTGTTTTCCCCAAGGAACGGAGTTATTCTACCGCAAGGCATGTTTTACCCAAAGACAACCAAGACAACTAGCAGCTTAGGATTGAGAGGGTGATTATTATCTAGATATTTCTAAGGCTAGACGAATTCAGGTTCTACTCGTCTACTTCGAGAACCGGCTTAGGCTTTGGTCTGCCAAGCCACTCCGGCTAATGGCTCTACTATGTACCCGAACGTGGAGGGTTCCCTTGGATGGACAGGGCTGTCACTTCCTGCCACCTACCTCTACAAACCATGGAGCACACAGCGGTCAAAGGCGACCTCCAGCCTAGACACCACGTCTATGCTATCGATCACTACTCTAGCCCCGGCCTGATACTGATTCAGAGAACTAGAGCACTCCTTGCGGAGCGACGATCCCGTTGAACGAGTTTAACAAGAATTATGCCTAGACAAATGA
The DNA here is from genome assembly GCA_007726485.1 of Eragrostis curvula. Classification (NCBI taxonomy): domain Eukaryota; kingdom Viridiplantae; phylum Streptophyta; class Magnoliopsida; order Poales; family Poaceae; genus Eragrostis; species Eragrostis curvula. The sequence continues at coordinate 9,103,131 of CM017441.1, read as the reverse complement.
TAAAGCTCAATAGATAGATAATCACCACGTATAATCACTAGAAGTGTTTACACGCCAAGGTAAAAGAATAGGAACTAAACCTCCAATGAAAAGAGGAGGAGAACTCCTATCTCTTCCTTGCCCTCTCTCCTATTCTACTAAAATACAAGAGGCTCTCGGCCTGTGGATTGGAAATGAGGAGAGTCTTGTGTCTTGTGGTGTGTTGTTGTGTTGAGGGGGGGGGGGGTACCCCTTTATTTATTGCCTTGGAAGGTCGGCAACTTTGAGGCGGTTCCCGAGGTCGGTGACAATTAATGCAGTGGGAACCGACCTCCAGAGGTCGGTTGTGAACCGCCATAAAAAGATGGGCCAGGGGGGCCTCCCTGTCAGGTCGGCCGACCTGGCCTGGGCCCCACTGGGCCTCATCTTCCTCTGGCTTCCTCCCTTGGCTATGTACAGGCCCAATCCACTTGCATTATTTGATCTTGACACTTGATTATGTGGTTTTGGGCTTTTGGACTAAGTTTTTTAGTCCGGGAAAATCTGTTGATTGCAAAAGTTCATGCTTGGAGCCTGTTTTCCCTTGTTTTTATACGAATTGCACCTGCACTCATAATTTCACCAAGACTAGTGGAATTTGTTAGAAATAAGCCCTATGTCTACCCTTGGTGATGGTGTTAGGTCCAAAAGGTGCATAAAGTTGACGGTAAAGCTGTGAGTATACGTGGTTCTTTGCTCGTCCTCGAGTAAAGCTGTGAGTGGAAACTGAGAGGGACTCTTCCCTTAGGTAAGTGAAATCTGCACACAAGCTATTACAAGCCACACCTTTCCTCCTGTGAACATGATGGTGGCTAACATGTATTCTTGGATGATTGAAAAGTGGAACGGTTCATGACTTAAGTCACCTTGCCTTCACCTACTAAGTACCTTGGGTTTTTGAAAGAGTTTTGAAAATATAAACAACAAAGCTCTTGCTCCTCTATTGATTCTCTCGGATCGCTCAAAAAGTGTATTTTCCTTACCAAAGCATTATCTTGCCTCTTTTGTCCTACTTCTAAGGCTTGTATGTGGAGCTCAAGGTAGGGATAGAAGAGGCATACTTGTATCACAAATATTGCTGGACCAAAAGAATGGATCCACGGAGAATTCAAGTCATACAACCTTGATCAAGAAGTGCATGTGTGGATGGATGTGTGGATGTTTATATGTGACGACTCCTTTATTTGTTTTTACCTCTCTTTGTTTTGTATTTCCGAGACATGGCTATCATTTTTTTTTCTTTCTTTTCTTTTCATGCTCTGTACATGAGCATTTTTTTTCTCTTTCTTTATCTTGCTCATCTTTTTGTGAGCCTTCTTTTTTTTCTTTTACATAGCCATGTCCCTCTTTTGTTTATTTGAGAGAGAGAGGTAAAATGGGATAAAAATGAGGAGTGTCTTTATTTGGATGGGTGGATGTGCTAACTCCCGGTGTAGGAGTTTAGTATTTTTGGTGGATCGTGTACGTGATCTTGATCAAGAGAGCATGACAGGTTTCCCACTAGGGTCGCAAAATTTTGGAAAAGCTCATTGCAAAAACAAGTAGCATATGTATGTATGTTTGATAGTTGTGATTAACATATGGCATTGGTAGGAATTTATGTATCAAAAGAGGAGCAGCAAGCCATGATATTTTAACTTTTTGAAATAAAACTCCCAAGGACTTCGTAGATTTAAACAAAGGATCATTTCATCGAACCATATCACACTCGCCAATTATCTAGAAAAACATGGGTCCTATGGATAGATTGTTCGCAAGCAGGTGGTGATGGAGCGAGTAATAACAAGTGTGTATGATTATGTTGAGAGCAAAAGGGAGAGTATTGGGTTTTATAAAGATGTGCTAAAAAGAAATTTTCCCAAGTTTTAATTGGTCAAGTTTTATTTTCGTATCTCAGAATGAACTTGACAGGTATGGTAGGCAAAAAGGGAGTGTGGGAAACAAACTTGAGTAGCACGGGAAAGCAGAGGCCCAGTGGGACCCACCAGGGGTCGGCCGACCTGGTCCAGGGGGGTCGGCCGACCTGGTGTGGCCTCCACTGGTGCCCAATTTTCGCTTATTTGTTGGTGTTGTCCTTCCCATGATGGTTCTGAGTGATTTGTGCGAGTTTGTTCCTGTTTTCGCGATGTATCCCCCCCACACTTGCCTTTTTGCCTGTTTCCTTCAAAATAGACAAAGATATTTTGGAAACACAAATTGCTCTACCGGTATGGAAACCCAGGGAGCACTAATTTCATTGAATTCAGCAAATAAGCAGGCGCATTACAAATTTGAGGAAATTAAAATGATGAAAGCAAATGGAATTGAACTAAAATGCGTCGAGGGAAATGATAATTGCGGAGAGGTTTTAATTGTAGAATTTTTCCTCCTTCCCCGCGTCCTTGAAAAAACGCTTGATCTTCATGTTGGTGCTGCGGCGATGAGCATCTTGGTCGTCTCGCATTTCAGCAAGCGCGTCTTTCATCTCTGCCATTTTGTCGCTTAAGCGTTCATGAGCGTAGCGGAGGTCGTTGTGCTTAGCGAGGAGGCGTTGATAAGGAGTCCTTTTTGGGGTCTTTTCCTCCTCGCTTTCATACATCCCTCCTGTCTTCTTGATGGGGGAGGTGGAGAGGCGCCTCCTCACTCTTTTAGGAGGAGTGGTGCTCATGGACTCGAGGGCGCCTCTCTTCTCCGCCGAAGTGAGTGGTGGGTGGAGTTGCTTTCCACCACCACGAATGCCCGTAATCTTGAACCGAGTGCCCGCCTTCTTGGCGGGGCTAGTCATGTTGCGCCCTTTATATTGGTGGTGCACCACATTCCCGCTCTTTGTAGCGAGGGTGCCGACATACTTCTCCCCTGGACGGAGAGAGCTTTCGGCCTCATCGCGGCTTGGCTTCTTGGGAATGGTTTTTCCTTTGCCGTAGCGTGGTGGTGCACTAGCAGGAGGGTTCTTGGAGGGGTCTTTTGCTGCTGGTGGAGGTGATGTGAGGGCGAGAGGGGCTTCTTGGACGAACATGGCTTGCTCATGGATCGGGGTGATGGGATCAAGGATGTTTTCAAGGCCAAGTTCGCGGCAAAGCTCACTAGTGGAGGCTGGGACATCAAAGCTTGGGATGCTGCTGTCCATGGTGATGGGCAAAGGTTTTTGGGCGAAATAGGAGTGGTGGAAGAGATGTGCAAGGGAAAATGAACGGAAATCGCCTCCATTTATAGAGAAAAACTATGGAAAGAATTTATTTGATTTTCTCGAATCAGAGAAGGAGCTAAATCAGTAGGATTTGGGAATGTGAACGTTGGAGCAAAACGTGGAAGAAAAATGGGACCGTTGGGGATCCAACAGAGGTCGCCCGACCTGCAAAAGAGGGGTCGGCCGACCTGCTGTGGGCCCCTCTGGCTCCCTTCTTTTTGTGGTTGATTTCTTGCTATATTTATTTTAAGGAAAGTGCTACTACGGGTGATAAAACAAATCAGAGGATATCATGATAAAGATTTTAACTCAATTAAGTGCATGACATCAAATTCTTTATTTGTATCGGGCTCAAGATAAATTTTTAGACGCTGGCCATTTACCTTAAATATCTTACCTTCGTCGTCTTGGAGTGTGATTGCTCCGTGCGGCGAAGTGTCAATAACTGTATATGGCCCGTCCCATTTGCTTCGTAATTTTCCGTGCCCGAAGAGCTTCATCCGTGAGTTGAATAGCAAGACTTTGTCCCCAACTTTGAATTCTTTTCTTCTTATCCTTTGATCGTGCCACCGTTTAGTCCTCTCTTTGTATATAGCTGAGTTGTGATATGCTTTGTCTCTCCATTCTTCCAACTCAACTATCTCCATTTTTCTCTTTCATCCAGCATCCCTTAGGTCCATTTTCCATGTTCGGATGGCCCAATATGCTCGGTGCTCCAACTCGATGGGTAAATGACATGTTTTTTCATATACGAGTTGGTATGGTGACATGCCTATGGGCGTCTTGTATGCTGTTCGGTATGCCCCTATTGCATCGGGTAGCTTGCTTTTCCATGAATTCCCCATCTCTAGTACGGTCTTTTGCAGGATCCGTTTGATTTGTTTGTTTGATGTCTCGGCCTGCCCACTTGTTTGGGGATGGTACGGAGTGGCAATATTGTGTCGTGCTCCAAGCTCTCTAAGGAAGCTACGGAAGGTCTTATCGATGAAATGAGACCCTCCGTCGCTTATCACTAGCCTCGGTGTTCCAAATCTTGGGAAGATAATCTCGTGGAACATCCGGCGAGCATGCTTGGAGTCAGCGGCTCTGCAAGGCATTGCTTCTACCCATTTGGATACGTAGTCAACTGCCACCAAGATGTATTCATAGCCTTGGGATTTGGGGAATGGCCCCATGAAGTCGATGCCCCATACGTCGAAGATTTCGACTTGTAGATTGAAGTTGAGGGGCATAGCATCCCTTGCTGTGATGCCTCCAAATCTTTGGCATTGTGGGCATCGTCTGATGAATTCTTTTGTGTCTTCGTACATTGTTGGCCAAAAGAATCCGCTTTGCCATATCTTAGCCTGAGTACGAAACACTCCATAGTGTCCCCCGTATGGAGCTGCATGGCATTTTGTGATGATTTGTGTGCTCTCGGGTGTTGGCACACATCGTCTGAGCAGTCCATCGGCGCAGACACGGTACAGGTAGGGATCATTCCATAAGTGACGGCGACTCTCGTAGATGAGTCGTTTCTTGTTTTCTCCGGGCGGTACGTACCCCGTCACGATGAAGTTCACGATGTTGGCGTACCATGGGTGCGCGTCCCTCACTTGGAGCAGCATGTCGTCGCGCAAGAAGTCATTGATGGGTAGTTCCTGCGGGTTAGTGAATTGCATGCGCGACAAATGATCCGCTACAGAATTTTCTACTCCTTTCTTATCACGAATTTCTAAATCAAACTCTTGGAGCAGAAGAATCCATCTTATCAAACGAGGTTTAGCATCTTTCTTAGAGAGCAAAAATTTTAAAGCGGCATGATCAGTGTAAACAATAACTTTTGCTCCGGCTAAGTAAGATCTAAACTTGTCAAAGGCAAACACAACAGCAAGGAGCTCTTTTTCAGTGGTAGTGTAATTTAATTGAGCTCCTGTCAGCGTTTTGCTTGCATAAGAAATTGCATGATGCTTTTTATCTCTAGTTTGACCAAGAACAGCCCCCACAGCATAGTCACTAGCATCACACATAATTTCAAAAGGCAGCGTCCAATCAGGGGGTTGGATAATTGGAGCTGAGACGATTGCATTTTTTAGAGTAGTAAAGGCAATCATGCAATCATCAGAAAACTCAAAGGGTGCATCTTTTGCGAGCAGATTTGTAAGGGGTCTAGCAATTTGAGAAAAATCTTTAATGAAACGACGATAGAACCCCGCATGTCCAAGAAAACTGCGAACACCCTTAATATTAACAGGAGGTGGAAGTTTTTCTATTACTTCTAATTTAGCTTTGTCCACCTCTATCCCTCTTTCAGAGATTAAGTGCCCAAGGACTATGCCTTCTCTAACCATGAAGTGGCACTTTTCCCAATTGAGCACTAAATCCTTTTCTTGGCAACGTTGCAGGACTTTGTCTAAATTTTCTAAACAATGATCGAAGGTTTTTCCATAAACAGAGAAATCATCCATGAAAACTTCCATAATTTCCTCGATCATGTCAGAAAAGATAGACATCATGCATCGTTGAAAAGAAGCAGGAGCATTACATAGCCCGAAAGACATTCGTCGATAAGCATAAGTTCCGTAAGGGCATGTAAAAGTGGTCTTACTTTGATCGTCGGGATGGATGGGGATTTGATGATATCCCGAATACCCATCAAGGAAACAAAAGAAAGAATGATTTGCCAGCCGTTCCAACATCTCATCGATGAAGGGCAGCGGAAAATGATCTTTCTTTGTGGCCTTGTTAAGTTTTCGGTAATCAATGCACATCCTCCATCCCGTGACGGTTCGTTGAGGGATTAACTCATCCTTGTCGTTATGGACGACCGTCATTCCTCCCTTCTTGGGCACAACCTGCACTGGACTCACCCACTCGCTGTGTGGAACAGGATAGATAATACCAGCATGCAATAGTTTTAAGACCTCTTTCTTAACAACCTCTCTCATCGCATTATTTAGCCTCCTTTGAGGTTCCCTAGAAGGTGTACTTTTAGGATCTATGGGAATGCGATGGGTGCAAAGAGCAGGGTTGATTCCTTTGAGGTCTCCTAGCGAGTAGCCAAGAACGGAGCGATGCTTTTCTAACATGGCTAAGAGTTTAGTGCTTTCTTCCTCCGAAAGCTTGTCACTTAAGATGACAGGGGTTTCGGGGTTTCCGTGAAGAAAAGCGTAGCGCAAGCCTGGTGGAAGTGGTTTAAGTTCTATTGGAGGTGGTGGCGGTGCAAGGGTTTCAGGTAGCTCTAAAATTTCCTCCGAATCATCTTCTTCTAGAACAAAATCAAGAGCATCTTCATCCAAAGATGATTCGGGGGTTTTATGAAGAAATATCGCCATAACCTCCTCTATGCATTCATCTTCCTTAGGTAGTTCCTCGGCGAAGGAATTTCGTGCTTGAGTGATAGGAATTGAGAAAGGTTCATCGCCGAGGGTGAAGTCGATGGTTCCAAAAGGTGACGTCCCCAAGAAAAGTTTTTCTATGGGATATCCTACAAAGACATCGAAATCCGAGATTCCGAAGACATGGAAGTCTAGGGATACCTCCGCTTCATCGTGCTTGATGCGAACGCCTCTAACGATTGTTGGCGTCTCTTACGGTCACGCAGAAAATACGCGACCGCGGGAGACGCCGGGGGTTATGGTTTGAGTCACTTGCACTATTAACCAAATAATCCACGTCTAGTAACAAGTACTAGATATGTATTATAAGGTTTATCATGTTAATTGAATATCCGCAAGCGGACGGATAACCCGTTGTAGCATTTCACCCGAGAGTATTCCAAGGGTATCGTATTTATATTTTCCCAAGGGAAGACATGGTTGACAAGAGTACTTATGTTCATGGTGTTACAAATGATAGATGATATAACCACATTCCAAAACAGGGGTAAGGTTCAATAGTTGAGGATAGTGTGACACACACAAAGGTATCCCACTCTCTCTAATAAAAGGCGAGAGACAATTCTAAGCAATGCTAAGTTAGACTAGTGAGCTACTACTCCTAAAGTACAATCATTCATAGAGCGTGCAAGGCCTCTACCTATCATCTAAGATCATGCAATCGCAAGCAAGCGTCTTATGTCTAGGCAACTTCGGGAGGTCCGGCATACGCAGGGTCTGCCCCGCGACTCCGGCGCATTTACATACTCCTATGCCGTGCCCGAACGTGGAGGATTCCTTTGGATGGACAGGGCTGTCATTTCCTGCCACCTACCTCTACAAACCGTGGGACACGCACATACTCAAGGGTGGAGAGACAACCCCAGCACCATGCCGGCGTCACTAACCACAACTCTAGATCCCTCGAGGCACCCCCAACCCTTCGGATCGACGGGGTGATAAATCTAGAGCACCTTTGCAGGACAGAGAGCCCGATGCCAAAACATAAGAACAACTAGCCTAACTAGCATGAGTTAAACAAAAGGGTCAAAGCAAGCACTAAGTTATGCATAAGCGTTCGTCGCTCAAGAACGAGCGACGAACGACGATCAATTAAGTACGTGCAAGAATAATCGATAATCAAGCATGAACGAACAAGGAACGCTCGATGTATGTTTACTAGCGATCATCGATGAACGATGAACGAATGATGAACAAACATGAACGAGCGATGAACAAACATGAACGAACAATGAACATTCATGCAGGATCATGATCAAACTACTAAGCACATAACAACTATACGAACGAATGTATTCCATTTGACGAAGAACAAGTCTTACAAAGAGAGGATACAAGAGCTATACCCAATTCTCCACAAGGCTTTGGGAGCAATGAGGCAGCCCACTACTCAGCCTAGCACTACCTAGAAGAGTGTCTAGCTCTAGCGTGAGGAGAGGAGGGAATGATCCTTCTGTTGTGTTGTGTGTGTGTGTGTTGAAAGGAGGGGGGGTACCCCTCCTTATATAGTCCTTGAAGGTCGGCAATTTTGAGGCGGTTCCCGAGGTCGGTGGCATTTAATGCAGGGGGAACCGACCTCCAGAGGTCGGTTACAAACCGCCACAAAAA